>JAVKLA010000053.1:738033-780385 GCA_034782735.1 Sagittarius serpentarius | reverse complement strand
CCCGGGTACGGCGGCGAGGCGCCGAGCCCCAGCCGTGGGGGGAGCGTGTGCGAGTGGGAGCTGCTGCCTGTTACAGGCGACTGTGTGTCATTCTAGGTGACAGAGGGAGCGGCTACCGGAGGAGAGGGGCGATCGCTGCGGAGAGCCCACCCGCCAGAAGGGAGGGTGATGGCATCCCTCCCGGCCGCGGCAGGTAAATCTGATTTGGCCGCTATAGGCCGGGGGCTTGTTTCGTTGGCGGTGGCTTGAGTTTTTTTGGTTGGGGTTAAGTTTTTTGCTTGGTTTGCTTTGGGTTTTTTTGAGGGGTTTATTTTTGTTTGTTTGCTTACTGGTTTTGTTTTGTTTTTGTTTTGTTTTGTTTTGTTTTCTTCTCTCTCTTTTTCCCCTCCTCTCGGCGTTTTCTGAGTGGCACGGGCCTGCCGGGGCCCCGGCGGCTTTGGCGCCCCGGGGAGCGCCTCTGTCCCGTCCCCGTCCCGTCCCCGTCCGCGCCCCGGGGAGGCGAACACCGGCCGGCTCCGCGGAGACGTGAAGTGCCTCCTCCAGCAGCCGCTGCCTGCCCTCCCCGGCGGCCGCCCGCGCCTCCCCCGCTCCTTCCGCCCACCTTCGCCCCCCGCCCCGCGGCCGCTGAGCGCCGGCGGGAGGGAGCGCTGCCCGGCCGATACGGCGGGACCGGGACCGCGGCGGTGCCAGGGGAGAAGGCACTCCTTCTCCCCCTCCCCCTCCTCCTCCTCCTCCTCCTCAGCTCCTTGCGTTTCTTCCGCGACGAGGTGGAGGGGCTGGGGGAGGTGGGAGCAAAGCCGAGGGTTTGTCCGTTTTGCGTGAAAACGGGGAGGGGGGGGGCTGGAGGAAAAAACCGGGCGGTGCGGCCACCTGCTCCGCGCCCGGCCCTGGGCCCCCCGCGGGCCCGAGCCGGGCAGGCGGGAGCTCCTGTTGTCCGTGACGGGCGAAAGAGGAGCGGCCGGCAGGAAGACCAGGAGAGGAGGGGTCGGAGGGAGCAGCGCCCGGGCTCCGCCCGCGTAGGGGCGCGCTCTCGGAAGCGGCCGTCGGCCGGGCCGCCGCAGAGCTGTTGCTGGTAACTGCGAAGCGACCGCACCGGCGGGCTTGGCGCTAACGACCGCTCCCCCCTCGGGCGGAAACTACACCGCCCGGCCCGGAGGGGGGGGGAGACCCGCCGGGCAAAGGGCACTCGGCGGTAATAACAAGTATTTGCTAAAGGAGCTACGGCCACGTGAATGCCGGGGCTTCGGCTTCGAGCTGCCGGATCGAGCGCTGAGTAACTACGCAAGCGGGCCGGTAACTTTTACAGCGGAAAGAAAAATAGTTGAAGTCGGTAACTTCTCTAGTGGCTGGAAATCGCCTTCTGACAACAAACGGGGTTTTCCCCTCCTGGCTGAATCAAAGAAACTTCTGTACTTAGATTTCACCCTGAAAGGTCTACCGTCTTAAAAATAACAACACCCCGCAGGGCGACTTTCTCAGCGGCGGAAGACCCTTTCCACCCGAGCCAAACCCAGGTGTCGCCCGCCGGCAGGCGCGCCCGCCGAGAGCGGGGCGGCCGCGTCTGCTTTTGCCCGGATTTTCGCGTACGCAGGGAGGGCAGAAACGGTTTTCTCCCCCGCAGATCCCGAACCTCTTCCTACAAGATTTTCTCTTTGATCCGCTTGATTGTCAAACGAAGCAATTAGTAAAAGGAATTGCCCGCTCGGGCGCTGCGCTTCCAGGTAGCAGAGGCATTACATTATAAATATTATAAATATTACATTATAAATAAACTTGGTATTTTCTGAACGTCTCCGGCTCATCTTCCTCCTCCACCCGCCCCAGACCTTTCAGGGTTCTTAAAACTTGGCTTTAGGTCGGTGTCAGTCCGTTGTGAAGGGGTGGGTTATGTCGCCATCTCTGCCCCTTCAAAATTAATAGGCCGGTTCCAGCGACTTCGCGGTCTCCGGCGAGGGGCAGGGCTGGGGTTCACTGCCCGGGGGAGGGTCAGGGGAGGGGGAGGCCGATACGGGGGGTACGGGACGGGAAACTGCTGGCAAAATCAGACGGGGCGTCAGTAAGCGACTTTGGGAAGGCTCCCTGCTCTTGTCATTGAAAAACTACCACGCCGATTTCCCCAGGTGGGCCCCTGCGTATTAATGCTCTCTTTAATGTCAACGTTACTTAAAAAAAAAAAAAAAGAAAAAGAAAAACGAGAGAAAAAGAAGAAAGCGAAGGCACTTGTGGCTAACCGACCTTCGAATTTTTACCTTTTCTCGAACGTGGTTCTAAGCTCTTAATTTTATCCGTGCAAACGAAAACAGTAAAGACTGAAGTCCGGATTCATAAAGGTACATAAATGAACATGTAGCTATAGTGGGAGTGTGTGCTATATATATATATATATATAAGCGCAGTTTTGTCACCTGTTCAGAGCATTTCCCTTGAAAAAGAAAAGAGGCTGAAGTAATGGTTATCCCTTCATCGGATTAAAATCCATCTGTTGTTTTTAAATGTTTAAATCCTTTCGTCAGGATTATGGCTTTATTCCAAATGATGAAATAGAGGGATTTTGCTTGTTGTGGGAAAAAAACCCCGAACCAACCCCCCAAAACATTTTCTCCACCCTCCCACCTCCCAAACAACAACAAAACCCCCGCAGCACCCCAGAATTTTGGGGTTTTATTTTGCTTTCGGTATTCAACACTGAGATTCAAGTTGGAAAGCAGATTTGAAAACAGTTACGACGAAGGTCTGGCCGGCATTAATGTAGTGTTTGGAAAACAGCTGACGGTTGTGAGGGGTTGCTTCCCCCTTTTCTTCCTTTCCTTTAAAAATAAATCCCTTCAAAAAGAAATCACAACCCCCCTCTCCCTTTCCACTTGCAACCAGCACGAAGGGGTAAATTGAAAGATCATTTAATTATTTTCATTCCAGTCGCTTTAATCCCTTTATACTAGGAGCAAATGATGATAATGGGATCCACATGGAAAAGATCCCCGGGGGGGGCGGGGGGGAGGGTGTGTGTGTGTTAGGGCAGGGGGATGCTCCCGGCCCTGCGCCCTGGCAGGTGGAGCTCGGCTGGGCTGGGCGCTTTAAAATAAATAAAGCATTAGAGTAAGGGTCCCTAATCTGGGGGCAGCTTATTTTTTATTTTATTGTTTTCTTTTTGCTCCAAGCGATGCGGCTGTAAAGCGGCCCGGTTGTCACCCTGTGGTGCCAGGGGACTTCCCGTACCGGGGGAGGAAAATCAAGACGCCGCTCTCGTCGCCCCCCCCCCCCCGCCTCCTCGGAGCCTGAGCAAGGACAAGCCGATTCATTTTCTCGGGTCGCCCTCGCAGTCCCCGAGGGCCGCCTCGCTTTGCCGCGATCCGCGGCCGGCGACGGTGCAAATCCCTCCGGCTGCCGGGCTCCGCTGCGGCCCAGGCAGCAGGAGGAGGAAGAGGAGGAGGAGGAGGAGGAGGAAGGGCAGCTCATCGGCGGGATTAGCTATAACCACCGCCGTAATAATACTCCCATCTGAGGCTGCAGGAACAGAGCCAACAGCGAGATCACCAGGCGCTTGGTTTTCTTTGGGTGTTTGCAGATCTGTACAAATACGGGACCTGCCGGGTTTTATAAACATCTTTCGGGAGGCAGTCAATCAATCATACTGGCAAGCAAGCAAACCAGGAGCCTAGGATATATACAAGGCATAAATATATACATATAAACCCTGTCAACTTTGTAGTATTTACACTTTTTTTTTTTTCCTCCTTTCTAAGAGAAACTGTATCTAGAAAAGCCCTGACAAAGTCAGGAAATCACAGTGAAGAAGTAGGAGGTATCGTTAGGAAGTTATGTTACATTGTATGTTTTAATACCAGCAAGGGAAATGTTAGATAAAAGAAAGAAAAAAGCGTCTAAGCAAGTTGAAGACTTAAAAAAAATCCTATTATACCTACAGTCAGGGACGCAATTTCAAGAATACGTGCCTGCAAAACATGCTACCTGGTCATTTTAAAATACGATGCAATAGATATACCTGGAAAAGACATGAGTTTACCAGATTTTCTAGTCAGCAAAGTATTCTTTATGTTGCAGTCCTTTCTAGTCTTACTTTAATTTGAAACATATTTGTATCCGGGGGTAGGTCCTTGCAAATGCACTGGGTTTTTTTTTTTGGTTTGGTGTGGTGTGATTTTTTTTTTTTTTTTTTAATGATCTTTTGATAACAAGAGCTCTGCACGGCATGGAGTTTGTGCCCTCTCTTTCTGACACCCAGTCTTTTGCTTGCAGAAGGACATGTGTGACCAAGGAATCCACAGCACGAAGAGCCCAGCAGACCTGAAGCATCCCAGTAATGCAGAGAGGATAGTTACATATCAAGGTAGGAGAAAATCAGGTTTCAGAACTTAAAAGAGAAGGGCAGATTCTGAGCTGGTGTAAATTAGGACTTTCATTGGGAAAAGGGGAAGTGGCTGGTGCTGCAGAAATGGTTGGTGGTTGTCCTTACGTTGCCATGATGCAAAGCTGTGTCCCCTTCTTCTGGACAGTGAGCATCAAGGAAAGCCCTGGGCTGCTTTGGCCTGGTAGGGGAATGATGCTCAGAGAGCAGAAGCTGTGCTTTGGCAGAGAGTGTCAAGGGGAGCCTTTCCCAGCTGGTGAAACCTGCCAAGCAAGCTTGTAAAATTGGGGAGCAGAGAGTTGGTTTTGCTCAGGAAAGACCTTGCGACTTCCTCGCCTCTACGGAGCCGTTGTCAAGCGTTATTTTTCTTTTGTTGCAATTACTGCATTTGTTGTGCAAGTTTCCCTATCAAGAACAAACTTGATGTTAAACTCACTTTCACTCCGTGGTTGTCATCTGTTAAATCATATAAGGAGCCTGAGCCAAATACTACTTATGTCAGGGGAGTGGTTTTTGGTGCTGCCCTTCCAAGCAGGCTGGGTCTTACAGACATAAATAGTACGGAAAGTTGGTTTCATTGGCTTCTCAGAAACTTGTTTAAAGATGTGTATCATCAGCAGAATAGGGATTGGGTTATTCATCTGCTTACGTCTAAGAGACCCCTGTAAGGACTTGTGTTTAAAACGGATTGGATCACTGGCTTGCTTAAAGGACATTTTCATTTTTTATACAACAATTTATACTTATCACCGTGCAAGTGAGAGCTTCATCAGTCAAATCTTTATTCTTGTGCACCTGATGTATTGTTTTCCATAGCAATGTATTATGGGGTCCTTTCGCAGAAACTTGTCTTGATCCGTGGTAGACAAGACTGACACAATGAGGGAGGGAAGTATTAACTGGCAATTTCCAATTGAAAGAGTATATGAAATAAATAACTATAATTAAAATAGTAAGTGAAGATTCTGTAAATATTTAATAACTTTGATATACGTAATATTTTTGTAAGCACGTTCTGCTCTCAGACACCAGTGGATCACTTTGGGCTCACATAAAGTTCACAATCTTTATTCACAAAAATGCTTGGCAACCACAGGAACGGTATTTTAATGTTATGGAGAAACTGAGAAAGCTCACACGTTTTTTTTACCCTCAAAGATTCACAGTCTTCTTCCCACTCCCCCAAGATAAATGATTGTTAAGAACGATATAAACAAGCTTTTTTGGAAATGAGGAAAGTGGAAAAGGGGGAAAGGGGAGAGAAATATAGAATACACATACCTGACAGTAAAAAAATGCCACCTCACCAACAACCTGGCTTTCTTCAGCCTTTGAGCATACCTTCTAAACTTTGTGATATGGCAAGTGACAAATCTCTTTCTGGAAGATGTTACTTCCAAAGACAATGCTACTGATTCACCAAAGACTGTTTGTGAGAGGTGCCAGCCAGAGCAGACAGATCACTGTTCATCAGCCAGTGAACACAGAAATTCTCCTTTGCTAGATTATGTGGTGCAACCTGCACCCTGAGAATTGGCTGCAAAGGGGGTGAAACCAAAAGGGCACTTTAATCATCACTTGAGAAAACCAGGTTATAGTTTACTAGAACTGAGACACCTTTTTTTTTTTTAGACCAATATTCTGCTATGCCTGTACAGGTGGGACTCTGCTATTTATTTTACAGATCTCCTATGCATCACAGGCATTGAACTTTACTATTTCTCTTTTCTCTGAGATGAAATGCTTTTTGACTAAAGCATTACTTGTATTAAGTAACAGTATTACTTGCACTGCATGCAGTGCAAGTAACTACTTGTAGCCTCCAGAGAGTCAGCCTGCTTTTGTTTCTTTTCTTTATTGAGGATAGGTTATCCAAAAAGATTTGAGAATACTGCTATGTCACAGTTCATAACACCGTGACATTTATCAGCTTAAACAGCGTGCTGAGACCACAGGTCCGTCAGAAGGCGAGGCATTAAAGATACTTCTAAGATTTGCTTCTTCCAAACCGTAATGACATCCTGACTCTACTCCCGTGAGTTACTGATTGGCTTTTGACAGTGGTGGGGGCAGAATTTTACTAGGGTTTATCATTTTGTTTAGGTGTGTTGTAAGGATAAGGCAGTTAAGACTCTCCAAGCGTTATCTCATATTCTATGTAAAATTCTGCTTCGTTCAAGTATGCAGTTCTAAAATAGACTAAAGATCGTTAATCAGCATTCGTGGAATTAATTTGAGCACAATTTTGGAATAATTATGAGACTGAAGTTATTGACATTAAGCTGTATGATTGGCAGCATAGGCTTCCTTTTCTGTTTCTTTGGTATAATAGAAAAACTGCCTGTACTTAAAAAATACTAACACTCACTGAGAGTACATCTTACCTGCTAATTTCTTCTGTTATTGACCCAGTGTTAAGAAATCACAGAGAACGCTTTGTATTTTAAAAATAACAAGATTACACACAGTCGACTTACTAATTTGGGGGGAAGAGAAAAGTGGGCTGCAGAGGCAGACTGTGTTCAGCCTCCCCGCGGACAGCTGTGGGGAGGAGCAGACGTGTCGGACAGGGCAGGAAGGCTGTCACCTTACCGCAGGACAGAGGGAGGATGAGGTACGAGTACGGCCGGGACCGGCTGTCCTCTTACAGAAACCACTAATCTCACCTCTTCAAAACTTCTGTCTCCATCTGCATTAAAACTAACAACATTTTAGTTTTAAGGAAGCCTTTAGTGAAAAGTCTTTATCAAAGAACATTTCTTCCTTTGGCTTTCCTTCCCCTTTTACTAATTTGTGTCTTTGGACCCAGACCATAAATCTTGATTGAACAATTTAACGTAATATTACTAAATATTACTTATTTAAAAGAATTCTCAATACATTTCAGGGTCTTTATGATTGTAAATAAAACCTACTTTACATAGGAAGTCAGCACAATGTCTGTCTATGTACTATTTAAATCTTCAAATTTAGCCTCTAAGTGCTGCGATTTTCAGTACATGTTATGCAGCACCATGTACACTGTGAACACTTAATACCAGGAAAAGGAAATAATATTTTAATACATTTATTTTTAAAAAGCTGATAAAAAGTTTTAACAAAAGCCGATTACTAATCTTGTGACTTCTGTATTTTATTACATATCTAAACCTTATACAAAGGGAAAAAAGATTCAAGCATTTTTACTGTGATAGATGAACACTGTGTATCTACTGTAACTTTTGCTGCTGTGCCAGGGGAAAAAAAAACCAACAAAAATAGCTTTTGCTAGCACAAATCAGAAATGGTACTGTCATACTTTAGACAGCATGGAACAGTAACAAATGCATTTATTGATATGAATTCCTAAGAGGAATACAGAAATAAGGAGTTACATTTAATGTGAAAAAATATACTGGGACGTGTGCTTCTCTAGCACTTCTAAAGCAGTTCTGTGATTTCCTTGCTTATTTTGTCATGCAGGTGATTAATGCTGCAGAAGGCAAGTAAGCGTAAAAAGTTCTCCAGTTATAAAAACATATTTCTATTCAATTGCGTTACATGTAATTATGACAATTAGTCTGAATTCTGGATGTGAAGACGGGGAAACAGCAGTTGTGAAAATACGTTTTTTTAACACACAAGAAACAGCAAAGATAAGTGTCATGCAAAGAACACCTGTGGCATCATGCCCCATACAGTATGTTCCGCCTGGTGTAGCAGAGCTGCACTAAGCCTTTTTCACCATCTACACCTCTGTGAAGCCTCACAGGATTTTTGGCCTGCTGAGTCAGTGGATAGAACCGATGTATAAAGGGGTCCACAGGAGTGAACGGAAGGTCAGTTTGGTGATACAGGGTTACGTGACTGCAAAAAGACTTGTGCAGCACAGGCAGGCATACGTTTTCTTGGAAGGGGAAGGCTGCTTTTGAAAATAAAGTCGTCTTTTCAGTTTTTGTGTTATTTCATGCGTAAGGAGAACACAGTGCTCAAGCTGTAGCCCAACAGAATAAATTTCCCCAAGGAAAGCAAAAAAAGACAAATCATTTTCAGTATCTACCTTTCATTTCAAAAGAACTGCTCGCTTTCATATGTTATGGTTACATATGAAAAGTATGGCGAACTTGTTAGGTTTTGGCTGTCAGCGTAGGCGTGCACACAGATGCGTCTGCCTGGAGCCCAGCAGAGCACTCCCTGCCACTCGGCAGCCTATTCGCACGCGCAGGGCGCAGGGGACGAGATCCTCCTCACGGAATACGGCCAAAAATGAGACAGGTTGCATAGATGGTCTTTCTCCAGAAAAACTTATCTGAAGAGGCTTTGATTCCCCCCCCCCCCGCCCCCCTTTCAAAGTGTTTCTTGTCTGCACGGATTAGAGGATTTTCCATAAGGTTAATAATACAGGCTATGCCTGCTCTGAAAACTTTAGTTTATACTGGTATCCACTGCCAAAACCAGACTATTGAAATAACGAACGAGGTTCACTTCCTCAGAATGTGTAAATGTCCCAACTTAGAGTTAAACTTTCAACAGCTGAAAGACAATACTATTGACATGTACCTGGCACTAGTTACTCAGGTTTATTTTTTCCTGGAAAGCTGTTTTGGGCGACAGAGTGGCGTCCGGGTTTCCCAGGTTGTTGTGCTGACAAACTGCAGTGGTGGTAAAGGCAGGGAGTCTGACAAAATCTCATTAATCATTTTAAATTAAATCCAACATTCCTCTCCAACACTGCCAAAAAGCAAGCTAACTTTTACAAATGAATACGCTCTCTGAAAAGAACTGGTATCCTGAGCATGTTGCTTTCACATAAATATGCTTGATTTCTGTCATGTACACATACTCGGTGAGTAGTATTTTCAAGCTTAAAAAATAATGCATTTGTTGGATTGCTGGAAATCTGAAAAGTGCTTTTTGCTTATTTTCTGTGTTAGGTGCTATGAGTGAACCACATATCTGAAAATTAGAGCCTCTTCATTCCTTCAATGAATTGTAGTTTTTTGCTTTTTTAAATATAAAGCAAATATAGAAAGTTCCTTTTTAATGCAAGAAAATTTCACACAGGGAATGGAAGTCTTCCGTGTAAATATTTTCTAATCCATCTCTTCTCTAAGCTTGTTTGTATGAATAAGAAAGGAAAACTGCAAATTTACTAACATCATTGTTAGCAAAAGCACTGTAGTGATGAAGGAGCAATGCGATCTCTTGGAAGCTTTTTACAGACACATTCATTTCTGTAACTAATCCTAGGTATCTGGTTATGATTTAATTACACACATCGTATGGTAAGTAAGCCTTAACTTTAAACATCTGATAAACAGTATTGGAAGATCACATAAAATTTTATCTTACTAAAATCACTATTATATGTAGATTATAAAAGTTTGTATATTACTTCTCTTTAAGGCAAAATGAAACCGTAATGTGCCTATGGGAGACACAGGAAATCCTTTAAGTCTGTCCTTTGTCCGTTTTAATAGTGCTTTTGAGATTAGAGTGGTAGATTTTACGCTGGCAGAGAACAAGTCTTCAGCCTTAATGTTTATTAGTTTTGATACTTACATGAAATATGTGAAAAGAAAAAAAAATCCCAATCCAACATAAGGCAAGTAGATCTGACTTTTCTAAATACTTACTATTTGTTATTTTGACATTTTAACGTGATCAAGTAGGTATACCTCCATTTTGCTTAAGTACTTAAAATAATTTCATACCTGTTTTCTAAAAACAGAACTATAAAAGATATCAGATCGCACAATCACAACCTTAGAGAACAAAATTATTACCACTTCAAAAAAGAGCAATTCCTGTCGATAAGTTTGTTTATGTAAAGAACACTAATAGACTGCAGTATACTGAAGAGGAAATAGTAACATTTATTTGCCCAGCTAGACAGTTTACTTTCCTAAATCTGTATTTTGAAATTGTTTACAATTTTTCTTTTTCCAGTGTGGGAGGCAGGAGGGAAAGGTTGAAGAGAACAAACTGGTATATTTTTTTTTTCCTGAATGTGAATTTCTTGCCCACTTCAAAATCGACAAACGTGTCCCTAACTTACAATTGTTTGGGCTTCTGTGTGTTGAAGCAGCTTTGATTTATTTTAAAAAGACAAAGCCATATAAATCTGTTGTTTAGAGTATGAATGGAAAGTATTCAAGACAGAAATAGAGTTTTGAGAAAACGTAGAATATCAGACACTGTCTATAGCTAAACCATGTGTATATGTAATATATGCTGTATTCTTTGAACAGATGCAATGAGAACGTCAGAAGTGAATACAGGCAAAAATGAGCTGTATTATGTGACACTTTACATGGAGACGGGTACACTCATTTCCCCTACATGAACAAAGAACAGTTGTCCTTCTGTCACATCTGTGGATACTAAAGTTAGCAAAATTTCAGAAATGGCCACTCAGAACACAACTTCAGTGTCTTTCAGGACCAGAATAACCAGCATTTGCAGGAGGATGGGCTGCAGGCTCATTTCTTCCTTCAATGCTGCGTACAGTTAGCATGAAGGCAACGGCACACGGCCAAAGTTCAAAGGACACGCAGTGGTGGAATCGCAGTAGCTCAGGAATCACTTTGCAGCTATGAGTATGACCGTGCTCATGTAATTAGGCCTGGGATCCTCTGAGTCTTCTGAAGTGCTTGATCAAGTAGCTATTTCCACATCACATCATTTAGTGACACCTGGACCAATGAAGTATCTGTCACTATTATTTTCTTTTAAAATGTACGTGGAGATACCAATAGTGCATTGAAGAAGACAGTGCCCAAAACTTAAGTTTTTAGAGGGCTTTCGATGAGAATTCAAACTTTATCTTTCTTACTTCGTAAGAGTATTGTTACACCTGCTTAAGTTTTTTTTTTCTTTTAAGACAGAAAATTGCCTAACTTCATGAAAAGTCTAGATTCTTAAAATGGAGAAAGACTCAAACTTCAAAAGAAAAAAGGACAGAAGAAACGTCTGTTGTTATTTATTTCTTCTTTCTTGGTTAACTCTAAGGGAATTCACACTTGGCATGCTGTATTTGCTGTTTTCTGTTCCACTCTGAGTAACATAATGCACAGCATGAGTTGGGCGCTAACCGTCTTAACACTGTTCAAAATCCTATTGTGAAGATCAGATGCTGTTACCTGTATGTGATTAGGGTTTTGTTCTTTTTTTTCTTTTCGCCTGGACTTGTGTCTTATGGAAATTTTAACCTTATCCTGTTTCTAATTTATCTTCTTGGCTGTTACACTGGCCTTGAAGCTTTCTAAACCTTGTTAATAGATGTACTCATCTATTCCAGAAAAAACCACATTTTGTCTGCCTGGAGGCTTTGTTCTGTAGCTGCTTGAGAATGGGAACCGAGGGAATGGGAAATTAAGGTAAGCGCAGATTAACAATTCTTACTCTTGTATCAGTGCAAAATCAAAACCAGTATCACCAATGTCACCATAAATACATTCAGAAGAGGATTAGACTTTGTGCTGCATTTCTGGGTTGAGAAGAAAACACTTCTTGATTAGTTGTAGTTTCAAAATTCACTGATTTCTTCCTTTTAAGTGTATAACTTCTGAGGAGTTTTCTAGAAAGCCATATTCTGCGGTCTTCACGTAAGATCACTTTAAGGAGCACAGAGACACTTACTTATCCTTTATTGTTGGTTTTACAGATTATGTTAAAATGTTAAAAGTTTTCCAACTCGTTGTCATCTTTTTTTCTTTTACAGGACCAGATACCTGTGCCTTAAACAAAGCTCCCCAATGTACTGTACGCTATTTGTGTTTGAGATTAGTTGACCACTGCAGAATGCATCCTTGGGCTTTCTGAAATACATGAAATGACACAGGGTGAAGTGATGAGAAGTTATCCTGAGAGAGGGGAGTGATATTGTAAAACCTGCCTGGAAGACAGCTGCAATACTGCTGGCTCCTGGCTTTGGCTGTGTATGCTACACAAATACAAATTGCATTTACGCTTGATTAAAGGTAACATAATAAAAAAAAAATTGTAACTTTTTCTGAGTGCATTTTTGCATGTGGACCAGTGCTATAAACAAAATGTACTAAACACTTGAAATAGCAGCAGTAGCTACGTTTTTTTCTTCCCTGTCATTTATGTAGCCCTTATGTGCACTGTCATTGTCACCACTCTTCTCGTATCCAAGACAAATGTAACACCCCCTAGGTGCCAAATGGAAAGCAGCCGTGCAGGCAGAGTGCGCGCCTATGAGAAGTACAACCTGCATTCAATTCCTGGCTCTGCCATCGCGTTCCTACATAAAAAATCAGATTAATCTGTAAAACAGAACTAAGAATATATTTTTCTACCTCACCTCATGGTGTGGTAGGGAAAAAGGGTAAATCTGCTTGTTACCATGACGAATCCAGATGCTAGCGATAGCTGAATATTATGTAAACAAGCATAATCAGGAACAGCTCTGATTTCAACTACACGTTATGTCAATTTAAGAAAAGCACTGCTCTATGAGTTATCTGAACAAAACCCAGGCAAATCCTCATTCAATTTCTGCACGTGTACGGCAGTTGCACTGCTAATATTCTACATACTTCAGAAAAATCTACCATTTTTGAAGTCTTTTCAGAAATCTAGAACTATTTAAAATCTAGCTACCTGACAGATTTAGAAAGAGTAATTCAGTATCCAAGTCTGAAAGGGCTCTCCAATCCTGCACAGTCACTGCTCTAATCTTGCACAGTCAGTTGTTAACAGCTTCAGCAGTGAGTCATCTGGTACATATTTGCGTAGGCATTTCCATCATTGACACTCCCAGACCGAGGGAAGCAGCTGAAAGCAGCAACACCTTAGCTGCCCCTACCACTTTCCCTGCTGAGACTTTTCCTTGCTTATCGTGCTGAGTAGACGACTGTAGTTGCCCTGTGTCCCGAATAACTGGTGTCGGCAATATAGGTTAGCTCTCTCTATGTAAACTGTACAATTTCCCTAGGCTATCCCTGCATGACATCAGGGTTCATCTAAAATAGAGGTTATAATCTTTAAAACTGAGTGAATAGCAGATTGGCAATATGCTAATTCAAGTTAGTCAATATAGTATTAAATACCAGTTTAGGTACTTCACGAGTGTTCTGTCATCTCCTAGAATAAACTTTATTGTAGTATTCAGACCAATGTTTCTCTAATTTACGTATCTGAGGTAGTCAGCATTGTAAAAAAATGCAAAAGAAAGAAGTACAACACTATTGTACGAGATAAAAGGAGCAATTTTAGTTAAAATATTTTACAATAAAATAATTATGATTATAAATCTCTTTAGTTAAATATATACACATTACATGGTATTCTAAAAAGAATGAACTTATTAAAGTTTCAAGCAGATCTAATGCACAAATTCACCACTTTGTCAGCTTAAGACTGTAATGTCAGTTTAACATTCGTAAATAGCTGTGTCAGACTAATGGCATTGTTTTGTGCAAAGCTAAAAAAATTATGAAAACCAAATCTCCAAATCCTCCTGTTCCCATGGTAGATAGAAAAGGTAGTTTACACATACACACACTTAGACACACAAACTTCGATTGCATACAGAGGTTAGAATGACCAGCACTAAAATAACCCCCATCTCTACAAAACAATTAATTTCTTGAATTGATGTAGTTTTTGAAAAGTACAAATTTTAAGTGCTAGCAAATTGTGCTTTTAGGCAGCCACGTGGCCAATAAGGTAGATGTTGTCATAAAGGTGTCCTACAAAATCTTCACTAATATTCTGTGCAGCTCGTCGTGTATTTCGGATGAACTCCCTCTTTGACATTTTGTTCTTCACGTGAGGGCTTGTTAGATCAATGGAAAGTAGAATTAAAGAGTAACACAGTACATAAACTGCATCTAGACAAGAGAGAACAAATAAAAGAAATTTAAAAAGGAAACTGTGATCATTAAAAATATTGTTCCCTGTCCAAGAACTTTACAGTCTTCATCTCCTGGGCTTGTAATTATATATACACACATATATAACAACTCAAAAGGGTATCCCAGTGAAATAAAATTTAATATAGCAATTTTCAAAGTAATAATGTCAGCACATTGCCAGATGAGCATTTACAAATCTCTTAATATCTCTACATTATCCAAAAGTCATTAAGGGCTTTATGCACATTCATTTAAACAGATTCTTGAAGTTTTTGTAAACTAAGGCCAACATCCTGCTAAAGCTTATCTTTAAGTATGTAAGCAGTCCCACTGCTGAAAACTGGCTCCCCTCAACCAATTAGAAATGCTTGTTAACTTGAGTGAGGCCCAAAATTCCCTCTCATTTCTGTGGGACTATCCACAAGGTAAAATGTTAAGTGTGTAAGTCTTCGCAAGAGGGAACTTAAGACAGCACAGACAAAAGTGAAGGAAAGATAACATGAAAATAAAAAGTACTTATCAGCTAGGTCTAAGAAAAGAATCTGTATGTTCTTTTTATTCTTTTTCAACCCGCGTGGGATGGTGCCTGTATACTGAACCCTCCCAAGCCAAGCCTGTACTTTCAGAAATACTTGTTTAGGTGCTGATTTTAAAACTATTATAAACAGTAGCATCATCCAGAAACACAAACACTGACACACTGAATCAAAGCTCTTTTTTGCTTACCAGGGCTAAGGCCAAGTTCTCTCATCAAATCAGGGTTACAAGCACAGAACCTGTGAGAGAACTTTGTTATGAGAGTCTCAAGGTACTCCCCACGCTCCTCAGGAGCATGAATGTGTCTGAAGAACTCTCTCAGTGCATTTGGCAAGAACTGATTTCTGAAGTTGTGCAGCGTCACAAGATCATCCAAAACATCTCGCCTGGTAGAATAAAATCCCACATAATTAGAGAAATTTCTTTTAACTGTTTAAATATGAAAATGTAGGTTTTTAAAAAAAAAAAAAGAAAGCCTTAGAATAGTTTATGAGCTTTGTTTTTTGCTGAAAGACAAAAAAAATTATCACTAACAGCACAAAGATAATACAAACACATGTTCTTCAGACACAATAGTAGCCAAATACTACAAAAATACACATTAATCAGAATTCTAAGTTTCTTTACATGCATATGCAACCATAGTCTACATAGAGGCTTCACTTCCTTTAAACTGTCTGACAAAGCCATTAAAAGACAGTAAAGGGAACAGATTAATGTGTCACACATTTTGGTGCCTAAGTAGAAGCTTTTACAGGAGTATCATGTTAAAATCAGGCTTAAGTTAGATAAAACTTGCTCCTTTAAAGTCTAAGTCCATCAGAGCACAATGCTTTCAAGCGTTTCCCACTGAACACAGAAACATCTAAGGGATTCAGACTAGCCTATATGAACAGATGTGCAAGACATCTGAAGGAAATTTGGGAGCAAATGTGAAGTGAACCAAAAAATATTCTCATATGTTCATCCTTTCTAATAAACATTTCGGTACGAAGAGGGGAGTTTCAACATTTAGAAACCTAGTTTTTATTTTTAGTGCCTGATTACACTCTGTTTACAAAGGGAAGATGAATGGCAGTAGGGGTTGCTAATATTAACTTGCAATCTCACCCGTTAAATGGTTTTGGTTTTTTTCTATTGCCAAAAAAATTGATAATCTGAAGCTTTACAGCACAGGACTGTCAGTGGTGATAAGACTTCAGAATGACTCCTTTTATTCCTTTAGTGGTACAGGCTGAGGAGGATAAGAAGCAGGAGAGGACTCCTGCTAGAAGCACTGCTGTCCCTCTGCTGTTTCTGTTCAGGTCCAGTTACTGTTCTCCTCCTCTTTCAACTTCCCACTGAATGTGTTGGCGCTCCTCTTTCCTGATACTGCACTACCCCAATCTAAAGGTATCCTGGAGGGCAAGAGAAAGCATTGTGGAAGTAGAAGAGCATGCTACAGCAGGGAGAGTGTTCCCTCCTACTGCAGCTTCTGCTGTCTACAAAAGCGTGCTCTATTCCATCTTAGGAGGTGGGCGTGACTTCCACTCGAGAAATATCAGACAACCAAATAATGGTTAGATGACTCTGTATTAGTGAAAAAGCTATCATCACTTGGTAAAGTGGTAACTGCTTTTTCTGAGTAACACCCATACTAGACAGGAAAAAAAGAAACCTCAAGTCAAAAAAAACCCAGCAAAATATCTATACAATCTGAATGTCGTACAGCACAAAGATTATCCTATGCTGTTTAAATGCTTACTCTAACTTCAAAACAATTTATGCCCAAACCTGTGAAAATGCAGAAAAGGCACAGGATGTGCGATTTCCTAGTTATAGGAGGTATCTTCAGGGGTTCTTATAAAGTGTTACAGTCACATAAATACTTGAACTGAATAACTGCTCAGATTTAGCAGCAGCATTACTTAGTTGCATTTTCTTGCATTTTTACATCTTTAAAATTACATCAGTACAAGCAAAATATTGTTGAATGCTGCTCTACATTGAAAATTAACAGGAAATGTCTCAAGAGAAATCCAAATTACCTTTCATCAAGGTAGATTCTCAGCTTCTTCCAGTTTAGTGTTCTTGTGCAAAAGATAAACTTAGCTATTTCTTTCGGCGAATCGTCTAGTATGCCCTTGGACATAAAGTAGTTGACTCCCTAAGATAAAATACATGTATGTATAAATACGTTTAATCTTCCTAATGTGTTTAGGAACAAGCATTGTACTTAGCAATGTAGGAACATAACCCTACTAATTAGTTGGTTTGTTTTTCAGAATGATCGCTCTTCCTCTAAATCACATCTCAACATGCACAATACACTCCAAAATTGTAAGGCAAAGGCAAAGAAACAATTTATTGTTATGGTTGAGATTTTACACATACTCACAGGAGGAAATTTAAAATTATGAACCCCGTAACGAGCATGATGGTTCTTCAATAATTTCTTCACAGTGTAGACTAGCATTTTGTTTTTCATACTTCTGTAATTGTGTTTAAAATGCTGCGGGGACCATAACTTTTAATTTCATAACTTTTGTAAATAAGAAAATCTTAGCCATAATGTGTTTAGTCTTTAATATCTGTCATTAAAACATTAATGTTCTCACATGTATATGATGTATCACATTCAAATAGATGCATTAAATGCATTTGTTTAAATGTGTAATAATGCAAATATAAACACAAGCACACTGATTTCAAAGCATAGGTAAATATCAACATATATAAATATGCATACACATAAATAAGAACACTGTGCCTAACATAAAAAAGTTTAAAAAGATAGAACAATTGTATTTTATATTCATATTATGATTTCCAGAATGTTCCACACTTTGCCAAGCACACATTTCTTACAGAATCTTTGTATATTCCAATCCTTTTACTATCACTGTCATTATTAGTTTCTTTCTTTCTGTCCTATTAAACTGTTCTTATCTCAACCCACGAGCTTTACTTTATCTTTCCGATTCTCTCCCCCATCCCACTGGGCGGGGGAGGGAGGTGAGTGAGCGTCTGTGTGGTGCTGAGTTGCTGGCTTGGGGTTAAACCACAACAACATGCCAAATTTCATTTAAAAATATTTCAGTGATATTCTGGATTCTTCTGTTCACTGAAATATCCCAAAGCATAAAACTGTTTTCCTTATGATGTCAGAAATCAAACCCAACCTAATGGATTTTAAAAATGTTCACATTTTTCAGCAACAAAAATCTAAACCTGAGAATAACTATCCAACTAGTTTCAATTCAATTTGGCAGGGGCTGGGAGTGGTTTCGAGCATTTGTTACTAAGAACTGTTAAAATACTTAAGTACAGTATCTCTTGACTATACCATAATGTTGAAATAATGTAAAATGCATAGGACAGTGCATTTCTGCACAGGATAATGTACCAAGAGGCCATAACCTAAATCACCTTTAAAATGCTTCTAAAGTCTTTTTTTCATAAATCTTCTGATACCAGACTTCACAATATTTTGCAAGTCTGCCCTTTCAGTTTACATTACATCTATAAAGATGTAGGAGTAACCTGTCATTCAGTGTATAAACTAACTTCCCAGTATTTTTCAATTTTGCTTAAAAAAGAAACAAAGGACTGAGTGCAGGTTTGGAAAGTTGTTTTATGAAGTGAGTTAGTAAAGCAAAATCTCAGTTATATCAAGCAAAAAAGAAATCAGAATATATGCTTAAGATATCGATAACACAAGTGAAAAGCCAACAAACACCTGTAATACTACCTAGCTGCTTTTACCACTCCATAACTTTTGCTTATATATTTACAGAAAATAGCAGTTAATCAGCATACTTTTTAAAAAAAAAAAAGTTTTATAAAATAAATAAAAATGGAAAGGTTTTATACAGGTAAGATGAAAAAAAATCCCAGCAATTTTAGGCCCTGATTTTAAGAAGAATCTTTATTTAGGACCGTAATGAAACATGTATTGCACTATAAGCTTGCATTTAGGTCTAATTTACATCACATTTAAGTTTGTCCATAATATGGATGGACAACATAAAGTTAAGTACTTTCCTGAATTAGAGCTAAACAGAAAACTAAAAATGGGAGATCAAAACATCAACTGCATAATAATTCTTCGAGTATTTTGGCAATTTATACAAGACTAGCAGCAGAACATCTCCTTTATGTAGATCCTGACTTAATGAGACTTACGCATTTGCTTCAGTAATAAGTATTTGCTTTAGGTAACAGAAACTGAAGCCTGGCAAAGAAGTCTCAGTAGTATTCCTGCTGCAATTATTTAATAAACACTTCTGCAATGTATCCAGTAAATACCTGGCATGTCATAGATGAGGCAGGATGAAAATAACACCTTCTTTGAGACAGCCAATGGGCTGGTTCCTCTGTGACAGTAAATGCCGTGAGTAATTTCTTTCATGCACTAGATCTCAACTCAATGTAGGATCTTCACCTGATCGGCTACTAAGTCTTTGCCAAGCATTTTTATTCCCTGTCTCTAATTCCGTCTCTCTCCCCACCACACATAATGCGTGACAGTATCTTTCTCCGTGAATGCAGTCTCATTATTCATTTTCCTCATCTCCTTCACAAATAAACAGGGCATAAATAAAATATACTTGAGCACCTGTCGTCATTTTTAGTTGCTTTTTATTTCTTCCTAAGCAACCACAAATATTTTGCAACAATAAAAACCCGGTTTCTCCTTAAAGTTCTTAAATTTTGGCTCACAGCAAATGAAATTTACTTACAAGATTTACGGCATGTCATCGAATCTGCTTTTTGTAACAGTGTAAACACTGCCTTAAATTCCTCTCAGAAGCCACACTTCAAATAAATCACTTTTGGTAGCTAAAATGGTCGCTGTGGCAGGTATACTAGCTGAAATAAGTAGTTCTACACACTATTAAAATCTATGCTAAGATTATTTATCAGTCATCTGGTGATTCTCTTAGGAAACATTTGACTGAAGTCAGGTGGGCAGATCTGTTCTATTATCTACCAGGTCTGAAAAGGTCTTTTTAACACTTAGGAAACACTGCAGGATGAGCACACACGGTATGTTCTTCTAATTCTGATTTAGTGGAAGAGTAGTTAGGTGAACAGCACAACAGCCAAGATTTCCAGTAGCTCTGTGTCTGCCTAACTTATATGAGGAGCCTGCTTGTCATCATAACGTTCTTAGCATTAGAGAATTAGGAAAGATGCCTTAAGGATACCTTGCCTTTGTGGCAAGAACGTTACCACTGAATTTCAGACATCTCTGGATAAAATCTCAATGTATGAAAGTGCTGATTTAAAATATATATGCAAATAACAATCATAACTATAGACTAATAGTAGTAACAAAAGCCATTTGTTGTATTTCAATGTTATTTTTTACAGTTGCTCCTTTCTTTCCAGTCACACGATGTTTGTTTTACCAACTTATTCTATAACAGCGTTGATACTCCTTGCTTGCTTTCTACCTGTTTCCAAGAGTCTTTCTATTCATTTATATCCATACAGGATATCGAAAATTGAAGTTTTATTTTTCAGTATTGGTTTCATTTGTGCATTGATCATCTTCTCTGCTAAGCGTACTTCCAGAACATTTCAGTACAGCAGTCAACATTAAAACTTTTGTAGTTGCCTTTGACATCTCTGTTTAGATACACATACAAAACAAACCAGACATATTCTAAGTTAATAGCATAGAAATCTTGGAATCCGTATTTTTCTACACACATACTTGATTTCTCTTTTTAATATTTAAATGGAATTGTTTGCAAAGTCAGAGCTGGGAAACAATGAAGCTTTTTACCTAATGTGGATTTAATAGTGCAGGAAAATATATGACAAATACATTTGTCAATAAAGACAAATTCCACTTCATATTTGAAACTTCAAATTTCACATAAATGGTTGTACACATGCTCTATTTGTTTAGCTTAAATAGTTTTAAAAGGTGACTAAGGAAATCACTAGTAGCATGTTAACATTAGTATTTTTAGGTGATTTATAATTCTGTGAGTTATATGCTTTTACATTTGGTAGGATTACATAAGTATCAACATAAAATACCGATTTCCTTCTATTTTGTAGAGTATTAAAAAAAAGATGATTTTGATCACCAGCCAAATTAAAACATTCCTAAATAAAAGCTGGGGAAATATAGGAATTCAAGTTTAAATATTAGCTTAATTATTTAGATAAATTCTTCGGGGGCAGTGACTCTCATTTTATTCTGTATATACTGTATCTGGCATAGTAGGGCCTCAATTTCTAATTGGGGCTTCTAGGTAACACTAACATTATTAGTAAATAATAACTAGACATGTATGGTATTATTATTCCCATTTTTCTAGGGAAATGCAATATCTTAATATATTTCATGGTGCACCTTCTGGAACAAAATGCACAGTACTGATGTTGAATTTTCTAATAGAATTTTTTTTCCTAAGTTACGAATTAAGTCATTTGGTGACAAATGTGGACACAATATAGAACACGCATTTCAAACAGTGTCTCTTTCACTGTATGTCTTTAAAATACAGTCTCAGTGATACACACTTATGATGGCAGAAATCACAAGCAGAACGTAGAAGTATTTTTCCTGTTACACAGATTCTATAACTAATATTTACAAGATTAAAGTTCTCTGACAAGTTTTCAAAAGGTTTCAGCTGTCTGGCCCATTCCAACTTTCTAGATAAATCACACAGAAGAACTTCTTCCCTCTACAACATATACACACTTTTAATATTCTTAGGACAGATATATCAATGCATCTCAAAATTGGCTTGCTTAGTAGATTACTATGAAATAGGGTAAGTTTTCAAAAAAATTCGTTGGAAATATACAGCACAGTAAATATTCCATCATCTACAGACTATCTATAATTAAAAGTTGGGTAAGGTAGCTTTATGCAAGTGGCTAACAATTCATTTATAATTAAGAAAAGGTCAGAAAACTGACCTCCCTGGCAAAAACTAAGGGCAGTTGGTAATGAATGAGACAATCAGAAGAGTGGAAAGCCAGGCTTAGCACTGTCTTATTGTACTTTATTGTTATTATGCTACATAAAGGAAATCCCAACCTCATTAAAGTCTGAGAGTTTTGGAACAGTCCAGATTCCAATAGATACATTAAAATAAATGCTATTAAACAGAATTAGTTAGAGTCATTATCATTAAGAATGAAACAAAAATTAGATCTTCTTTCCTGACCAAAGGATTCTCTTTTCCACCTTCAGTTCCAATTTTAACTACATAGCATAGCCCCATGTAATAAACGGACAAAATACTTTGTAGGGAGTTAGAAACAGTATACAAAACAGTGGGAAATAACTTCTGGTTGCTTACAAATTCTGAGTCATAAGTGTATGAGATATGAAATGAGCACTGCATGAGAAACATTTCATATACACCGTACACTCTTTAGAAAAAAATATAGCAGAGACCACGTAGGCAGATTAAACAACATAATATTGATATTCAAGTGTTAATACTGACACTAAACCACCCCCTCTCCCCACTGAAACAAAAACCAAGTTCCAAAATCCTGCCTACAATGGTGCTGCCATATGAAAAAAAAACCCAACAACAAAAAAACCACACCACCAAAAAAAGAAAAAAAAGAAAAAAGAAAAGGGAGAAACCAAACATGCACTGGCAGGGTTTGGTTTTTTTTTCAGATTATGTGTAACATGATTAGGCACATACTTTCAGCAGAATGTGAGCACCTGTTATGAATTATGCAAGCTCATGCACACAGTCAGTACATTAAATTACAGCAGATATCACAACACCATGCACACAACAATGGCTAACCAGAGAATCCTACCACAAAGTGTGTAGATGCTCTTCCCTACCCCGTGAGCCACCGCTAGCTCTGGAGCTGTTGCTGTGGAGCCTGGTTACCCATTTTCATGACATGGGCGGTGTCCTTTGGAGAATCTTGCTCCTGTGGCTGTAAGTATTCCTATTTTTATAGTAATTTGATCAGGTCTGTTATCAAATGTAAAGCAGAGTTTGGCAGGAAATTCGGAGACGCAATTTGTAATAGTGGAATGTCATATCATATATTCCAGTCACAGTGTCCTTATAATAATAATAATTCTGCCAATATCACAGTTGTAAACAATAAAAGCAATAGTATTTGTGAATTCTCCTGAAACTCAGGCCCTGAATGACTCCTACCAGGCTATGGTGCTCCACAGGGAGAGAGGAACAGAAGCCCTTAGGAGATATCCTGAGGTTCTCATCTACTCACTAGGCCTGAAACAGACTGCCTGTACCATTGTACAATACAACCATAACGAACCCAGAAGTAAATGTAGCATAGTAAATTTAATACCTAATTTAGGTATACTATATGGTAGCTCTAATTTGCAGATCTTGTTTTCCTTTAAAAAGAATGAATTTTTCATTCAGTGCCTTTTGTGAAGGCTCCAAATGCTTTAAACCTATCGAGATTACTTGAAATTAGGTTGGAATATAACAGCGTATTATAAACTAAGATAGTAAGTGAAAAATTATGTTAAAACAAATTGAAAGACAAAGAAAAACTTGGGTGGACAAAGCTGTTACCAATTAAAACTTGACATATTCTTGAAAACACATTTAAGTTACCTAAATATTGCGTCTCATTTGAAAAGCTTTACGTTTATTAGTAAATTCACTAAAATCCTGCTGAAAATCAATGCTAATCACTCAAATGGCAAGGTGCTGATAAGACGTCTCAGCACTGTATACCACAGTTCAAGGCAGACCTCTACCACAGAAATTACAAAATACTGTAATTTGTGACTAATAAAAGTAGTGGGCTTCTTTATCAAGCAGAATATGAGATAAAGCAAGAATTTAAACAAAATCACATTATTGTAATGATTCACACAACTGTTTGATTTATTTCACCCCATGGTCACAAGTTCATGTTTTCTGTATCGTAACAGCGAAGTGAACTATTGGCTCTTAGAAGTATATCTTTTCAAGTCTCTTAATCCTTTTCCTACTTTGGATTTATTCAATTACTACTCCCTTGTGTATGTATAAATATATGCAGGAAGATAATACTATTTTTTGTTCAGTACTGTGTACCTGCTTTTCCTAGGAAACATGAAGCAGGAGTCTGGTTTTGTACACAAAAGAGACCCTTTGTCACTTGGGCATTAATTGCATATCTCCCAGGCAAAAGCTGTCTACTCTCAAACTCTTTTCTTCTTTGAACGGTGACAGAGTAAAAGCAGAAACTGACTTTTCTAGTTAGTTACTTGAATTAATAAATGGAAACCTTTTAGTCTGACATGGGATATTTTTTCAAAATAAATATATGTTGCTATACACTATAAAGAAAGATTATGTTTATGCATAACAAATCTACAGAAATAAAATCAAACTGATCTTTAGGATAGTTCAGCAGTACATCTTTTTCATAGCGTTTCAAGATTTCCCCCTTGATAGTGGAACTATTTAAAAATCCCTTACAAGAAACCATAACCGTCATAGAAGTAATTGGTGTTACTTTATACCTCATCCTGCTTTAACTGAAGTGGGATCAAACTCATACTCTGCAGAAGCATTTTAGCATTTTAATTTATGTAAGCATATTGTTATCCTTTTTAAATTTACCATTGTCTCTTCAGTTAGGATCTCTGCCTTGTTCTTAAGTCAATACATGTTTGTGAATTTCTGGTATCCATAGGTCAGACCGCTGTACAGAGCGCTTAAAAGGCAAACCATGTAAATGACGTGCATAGGTACCATAGGCAAAAAAGATCAGGATAGGGCTGTAACTTAGTATTAACCATTCCTACAGTAAAACACAACACCTGTTAAAACTTGGCTTTTAAGATGGCTATAATTATAAAACAATCACAATTATTTTAACTGTTTATTACTGTCCGCAACAGTTCACTTACCTCATCAGGGTTGGCATTAAAGGTGAGACTGCCCTCATCTAGCTGCATATACAATTTTCTAAAAGAAAATCCTAGAGGCGGATTCTTATTGTATATAGAACAGTGACCCCAAGTGGATTTGCACAACCTATGAAAATAGAATTAGTCTATTATCAAAATTCCTTTCTGTATTTCATGTATTTTACAGAAGCAAAATGTAATCAACACTGCAAAGCCAAATACTCAAACTATAGGAAAAGTTAGAAATAGGTTGCTTGTAACACTTAGTTATTAAGTCTTTTCCATGTGTGTTGCTAAAGTCTTCCTTTGTATGATTACTGTTTTCTTCACACACAGGTTTTGGTGTGTTTGAGCGTAATCTCAAAACATATCCCAGTAGGTGGCATCATAAGGACATCCACACGGCTGAGACCTGTGGCACTCAGTATCTGAACACTGGGTAACTGTGACAAGTTGTTCTCCTGCAGCCGTATGGTAGATTAAAATATTGTGTCTCTTTTCTTGTGCCTCAGTTGTGCAGTGAGTAGGATATCACAGCTGCAGAAAATTGTGCCACTAACTCACTGCTTTCCCCATCTGTCCTTTTCCACCTGACTGTCTTTTTTCCAGTCTTGACCAGTCCTAATTATTTGATCCAGCACCATTCCTCTATATCTTCCATCCCTTCTCTGTTTCTTTCCCTGCTACCCTACTCTTGACTCCCTATCTTCAGTTTCATCAGCTTCTGTCCCTCGTCTCGGTCTCCTTGATGACACCATCTGGATTTCCCTTGAATTTTCTCTTTCTAGGCACTTTGTTATCTAGATTCCTTACTGAACTGCTAGTTCTGCTTCAACACATCAGTTCTGTAAATAATTAGGCACCATGCTTAGGACCCGGCAGGTAGCCACTGAGGATATGACAGAAACTTCTGTTTTCAGTTCAGGAACCTGGGTCTTATTTGGACTGAGTTCGGAACTGCAGCCACAGGACTTGCCAAAACCTAAACTCAAACACACCCAATGCATGTGGAATATTGAAGACTAAGATATCTACAGAGATTACGCAAATTGAGATTTTTATCAATTCTTATTAATTTGCTAAATCAGGACACATTTTCACTACCAAAGTGTACACTCTGAACTGAGTATCACTTGGGAAGATTTCACTAAAAATGACTGAGCTCTTTCCCAGGATGAACTCTGAGGAAAATACTGTATGTTAAGACTATATACTGCATACAATCAAGAAGCTCTAGCATCTTCAAGCTTTGGTCCAGAGAATTTATTTGTATTTAGTGTGGTTTTGATACTAAGTACCGAGTACAATACAATGCATACATAAACTTAGAAGCTCAGCAGGATCTTCACTAGAATTGCTGTTTCCTGCCACGACAACAGTCCCCAACAGCAGAACAACTGTGACTAAGAAGTTAATATTGCATTATCCTATTGCTGAGTTCATTAAGCACGATAGGAAGGGAAGCTGCTTAATTCAAATGCAGAGGGGCAAAGAAACAGTTGAGGGAAGGAAGAGATGTAGAGCACAATGAAAGGAAAAGAAACAGGACCTGAACAACAATGCAACTATTACAGTAATATTACTTACTGTCTGTTAAGGGGTAAGAATATGTTGTGAAAGAAGATCCAAGTTCTGCTGACCATCTACTCTAAAGATAATTATGATTTCATGAGTCTCTCCTAGTGTTGTAGTTGTTTACTTGTTTACTTAAATTTTGATCTTATACTATTTTATTTATTTCCTGGACATACAAACTTTGCATAAGCTATATAAATGTGTTTCAACTGTCAGACTGCAGAAATTCCACTCGACGCGCGTGCAGAACTGACCTTTTCGTTCCCCCTTCCATCACCCATCTTCCAAAAAACATACACTTAAGTTGCTCTAAGACAAGTACAGCAGACGAGTTCTCATCCCTTTCCACTTGGAGCTTCAGCTGAATAGATTTGCTTGCTCAAGCTAGATATTTGTTTGAAGATCAGACAAGCAATAAGATGAACATTTGAGATGTGCTTTGAACTAATACAAAAGTGAAAACAAGTCCTTGGTTTTTTTCCCCATGATGTATCAAACAACAGGTGTGTAGTAATAAACATGTATACTTGTACCAAGCTCACCTGTGTGTGTAGTAATCTCCACTAATAGTAATTAGAAATCCAGAATAAAACATTTTTAAACTACATTCATGTTTCCCCTATGTCAAATCTCATTTAACTCAGGAAACTTTTGCTAAGGTTAGAATGACAAGAAGCACATATTGAGACAATTTAAAATCTAATAATTATTCTTACTATGTCCAGGTGATACGTTTTCTTTTCCTTACCCTTGCCAGAGAAGCTCATCATTAGCAAGATCCTGCCAGACGCATGAAGCTAGACAGAGATCTGTTGCATTCAGGTATGACAAAATGGTAAAACTAAGCTCTGGTGGCAGCATTTCCAGGTTAATGAATCCTTCTTGTTCTTTAGATTTTCTTGTCTTCAGCAGGTGGTAGATGTCAATGCCTCCTTGGGTTTGTTTGCGATGGCTTGTATTGGAAACATTGTTAGTAGCTATTCTCCTACCAGGTTCTCTGGTAAGGTAGCCTTGTCCACTGTATCCTTGGTGTTGCAGTTGCTGGTTCCTAGCAACTCTCCAGAGTCCCTGACCCATCTGCGAGCCTGCTGGACATAAAATCCAAATTAAATGTTGACAGCTACTTATAAATATTTGTAAGACAGACTCAGCACACACTGGAAAAAGGAAACTGTAGGACTGATCTGAATGGAAAAAAAGTGAGTTTTGTCAAAGTTATGCTGACAATGTAATCTGTCTCCAGTGCAGCAACTGAATAAATACCAAGAACAAAAACCGTAAAAAGACTAGAAGATTTTTTCAAAAATTTCTATGCTTGAAGAGTTACAAAATTAACGATAAAATTCTGCAAACAGTACCAAACATTATCTATGTCTTGTGCAAGTTAAGAAGCCTTAACCATCAGAACACTTGGAATTCTCTCCAGACCTCCTTTAAAATTTAATAAAAATAGCTTATTTGGAGTCAATGAAGTGCTATAACATGTAAGGAGAAACACAAATGTCCTGAGTAGTGGGTAGCACACTAAATTATGCTGTGACTGACATTAAGACAAAGCTTAACAGCTTCAATGATAATGCACTAAGGATTCAGTTTCTTGTTTCTGAGCACCCAGAGTATCTTTTCAAGCCTTCTTGCACAGTACCATAAAGACTTGAGGATAAGGCTTCTATATCTTACTTATCACTGTGTTTGTCATTTTTTGTCAAACTTTGCTGCAGATGGTAATAAAGAGAACAGATCCTGAATGTTAGCCAGTTATCAAGATTTCTGAATGCCACAACTGAAATTTCAGTAACCTGTATTTACCAAGAGGGAAAATTCAAAGTACAATAAATCGTACTAATTCAGTATAGGAATGTTGTCTTAATCCCATCACAAGTAGTGTATATATGGTGATCTATCTTATTTTTCAACCTTTGCTACGACGACAGATCACTAAAGTGATCATACTAGTAATCTGTAGGTTCCCAATGCCCACTTTCAAAAAGGAAACACTTACGGCCTGGTCTGGTAGGATCTCACATGTATTTGAAATTATGTATGTTCTATTAGCACGAAGAAGTAAAACTAGGGCTTTAACACTGGTAAAGGTTGGACATGAATGGAAGCTGTTCTACATAAGCAGAAAGAAACAAGTCATGGATGCAATGAGTGATTATGGAAAAAAATTGAGAAATTAAAGAAATTGCCGGAAAAAAGCATAGCCAAGACAGAAGCAGACAAAAGACAGGTTCAGCTGGCTGGTAAAGCAGTTATCTACATAAGCATCCATTCAGGGGAAGTTCAAGAATTAATTTCTAGACAAGGCCACAGCTGTGAAGAAACTGTAGTCACATGTATTATATTCAATTTAGTAATATGCAAGGTTTTACATAAATTAATCATTATTTTTATTCTTATTTCCTGTACAGTTACATATTTGGCTTAATTTTTTTATCATATAGAGGCAAGTTAAACCATGATCAACTGCTATAAATTATTGTGCAAGTTAAAAAAAAAAAAGCTGCGTCAGACCATAAATAGGATATGCAACTGGCTGCAAGAACATATGCATAAAGAAGGTATTTTCATTTTTTTGAGACCAGCCTAACATTTTTAAAAATCCTTAGGGCTACTGGTAAAGTTGCTTTATGAGAGGAAGCTATACCACAATCTGCCTTTTAAAAAGTGGCAACAAAGGGATGAGCGGTCTGATGAAAGTGGGCCTTGGTGTTTGCTTTTAATTTAAGAAACTTCTAGCTCTAAATAAAACATATTTCTTCACAAGACGAAGAACTCTGCCTTTATTTTTCATTGCTTAGCTCGATTAAAATAACAGGTAGCAACTTCTTTTAGGGACATTCCCAGAGCTGCAGTTGCTCAGTGCCACCTTTTTCTGGTTTTGAATAACTAAATCTCTCCAAGAAGGAAGTTACTAACCTTCATCCCAAAGGAGGATCACCAAGTGCTGTTACAAAAAAATCAAGAGCTATGAAATGAATTGGTGGTAGGTGGGCCAGAATTGGCATTTGTGACTACAAGCATAAACCCATCAAGTCGCCTGCCGCTCCAAATCCAGCTGCTGCTGCTATTGCCCCTGCAGAGCAGGCAGGGCATACAGTGACGCGCAGTGAAAAACCAAGCTAAAAAACAGTTTGCGTGGGTAGGCAGTAACTGCCAAGGGCTGGAAGGAGGAGAGGAGACTTTCCTAAGGAATGACAAGAGCAACAAGTAATATTTCTGAGCAAACACAACATTTCAAAAAGGGGCTACTATCACCGTGCTAGAGGATTCAATTAATATAAAGTTCCTATTTTGCTAGGTACTGTATATGAGCTTGTCAATTACTTAAGTACAGTATGTTCCTATTTTGCTAGGTACTGTATATGAGCTTGTTAATTACTTAAGTACAGTACTTAGTAAACAGATGTCTCTAAGTATCTTGGGAGGTTTCAACCAATTCTTGACCTTAGCCGTGTGAGTAAATTGAACACTGCCAACAAGACATTACACTTTCAAAAATGCAGACGCTAAATTCAGAGGCTGTGTTCACTCTTGGAAGATATCAGATGATCTGAATGACTGAATAACAATGATCTTTCAATTCAATTACGTAAAAAGTTTAGGGTTTTGAAAGAGGTAAATGTATACATACGCATGTAGATGTAACTCAAATATAATCTGCACACTTCCTCAGTGTAGCTTTTCATGTAAAAACAAAAATAAATCTGCCTGAAAATACAGCATTGACTCCAAACAAAATGATAAAATAGCCAAACAGCACAATACTAGTTTCAGGGACAGAGAGAACCAGGAGCGAGGGCTTGTATTTCCTCATCATTATTTCAAGTCCTTAACCACTAAGGCAGTAGAAATCAGCAAGAGAAAATATGACAACATTGCAATATTAAACCTTACATTTTACAAAAGATGAAATGAGAGAACCTATTCTATGTAAACTGTGTATGCCAAGTAGAGAGAAAGGAAAGTTCTGTTAAAGGCAGAAATCTGTTGAGGTAACTTTTTGTAAGACAAATTAAGGGATTTATTTTGCTAGTATTTTTGCCATCTTTTCTGACATTAGTTTATATAACTGTAACAAAGCCACATTTCTATACACGTTTGTTAACTCCCAACTATTAAAAATCTTCTGAAAATACTAATTATTTGGGCATAGTTTAAATAAAAGGAGTAACAGGAAATTCAAGGCTCTGAAGATCATTAGGATTCATATTGTGACAAGTTTCATAATCATTATACACCAGGAAGACGGGAGAGAAAGACCAGCAGCTTTATCAGAAACAGTTCACAGAAAGGCTGTGCCCAGTCAATTATCAAATGAATTTCTGCTATCAAGTAAGCATCTGGCAATTTTCTAATAGCTTTCAAACTTCTTCAAAGTCAGATTATCTTTCTGTTCTATATGCACTACTTGTAAAGAATTTGGTAGTGGTCACAGTGGACCAAGCTTTCCTACTTAGCCCTAAATCACACCCCCAAATTTTAGTTGCTAGTTTAATATCTTTATTGCAATATTCAGCTAGAAGTTCCTGTTCACAAAATACATTCTATTGAGGAATACTGAGCTAACAAGAATATCAACAGTTCTTGCAAGCGCTTAGAGGGTTTTTCTCCCCACACAAAAGCTAATTGCTATACATCACCAACACCACAATCACTTCTGAATTATTTAACACTAGAAGTGGCTCCGAGACAGAAAAAAAATACTGTCATTCAAGAAACTAGCCTTCTTATAATGTACTCACATACTTATACAGAAGATATCAGTGCAGAAATAATTTTAAAAGTCTTTTTTAGGTAAAAAATTATAAAATTTTATGTATTTGCTATTTTAAGTACCAACTGGAGAAATTTCAGAGAAGAAACAAAGTGAGACACAATTTAAACCATTTTAGAACCAGCAGCTGGAAATCCACAAACTTTAATATGTGTGTAGCTACTCAGCAGTTTATATGCTGTTTGTTAGATTACATTTTATTTTCTCCAGCACGCAACTACTTTCAGCTTTGTAGTAAACCACGATTAATGCTTTGGGAACTCATTCGTAAAACAGTATGAGTAAACTCATTGTTATTATAAAACTTTTAAGTAATGGAGTCCAGGACTATATTTTTAAATTATTCTGAACATACATTTTCAATCTCCAGATTCAACAGGCCACTCAAATGTGTGGTTCTAAACTTCCAATTATATAACTTTATCTAATAACCGAAACCTCTGGACAGCTTGGCTGTAATGACTATCACAGTAAAAATAACATCAAGCTTGTTTATAAACGGCTGATTTTCTCTGGCTCTGTCTGCTATCTATCACAGTTTGACTTCAATTTTAATCGTCTTCTTCATGTTACTTTCTTACTGCATAATATATTCTCTTGCAGTGTGGAAGAGCATGATAGGATCCTAAAAGCCAACCGTAAGCTAGATTAATGCTGCACTGGTACTGGCTTCTGCTTTATTAAATAAAAACCAACGTTATGCTCTCGATATAAACCCCCTCCACTTTCTGGTAACCGAGCTCTACAACTGCTGCTTTGCAACCACCATTATCCGAACAGGAAAACGTGCCTTCCTTCGATGTTACCGAAGCTGAAGCTTCGTTCATCGCAGCTGCATTCGTAACCGAGACCTGCTGATCCCCCCTAACCTGACGGCCTTTCACACCTGACTCCAGGCAATTACGCCGGCGGCTCCAGAGGCGCCGCCAGTCCCTCCCGCCCAAGGCCGCCCCAGCTGACGGGACCGCCCCGGGGAGCCCCCTTCGCCGAGGGCCGCGGTTGCCCTCCCGCCGCCCCGCCTCCCGGGGAACTCCGCAGCCGCCCTGCTCGCCACCTCCCCGAGTCACGCTTCTCCCCGCAAAGGGGAGCCGGGACCTCGGCCGGGAGAGGCCGGGGCACGGCCGCCCCTCTCTCGGCGGTCACCGGCGAGCCTGGCCCCGGGGGTGCCGCCCCCGCGCGCGCCATTGGGCCGCTCCAACGGCCCCGGCTCCTCGATTGGATGCGCCGCCCGTCCATCCGCCCCCGCCTGCCCCGCTGAGGGAAATCGGCGGGGCCCGTACCTGTGCGAGCTCGGGTCCCAACCGCCGCCGCGACGAGCCCGGCCCGAGTCGGTGCGTGAGCCTCGCCGGGCAGGAAGGGGCTGAGCAGACCCCGGCGGCGGGGAGAGAGGGTGGAAGCCAGGGAGGCCCCGCCGGCACGCACGCACGCACGCAGGCAGGCAAGCAACACGGCCGCCGCCAGCTCGTCTCCGTGCCTGGCAGGTTTGACGTTTGCTGTTGTTGCTGGAAGTGACGTCACCGCGGAGGGACGGGCGGGAAGCGGAAGCGGCCGTTGGGGCTGGCGGCGCGGCAGGTTCAGTCCGTCTGCTGAGGGGAGGGAGAGCGGAGCACCCGGCGTCCCGGGGCAGGCGGCCCGGCGGGAGGAGGGTTGCCGCGGCGGTTGGCGCGGGTGAGCGTCAGGGTCTCTCTCGGGCCAGGGGTTTGTCCCCCGCGTAGGGGCCGGCGGCGCGGGACAGCTCCGAGCCCAGGGCGTCCCGGGGCGGAGCGGGGAGGCCCGGGCTCCGGCTGGTCTAGGGGCGGAGAAGGGCGAGTGGCGAGCCGGCCCCGGCCCCGGCCCCGGTCCCGCTCTGGCGAGTTCGCCTCAGGGCGCCGGCGCGGCCCCGGGGCCGCAGCCGCTTTTTTTCCCCGCTGGTGTTTTGATGGCGCCCAGGGCAACCGGCAGTTTCTTGTGCGGTTCACTCGTTTGCGAGTATCCTGTGTGCTTGAAGTGTGTCTGTTGCAGCTGCCCGGTAGCGAAGTGCCGTATTTGTGCCTGACGTTTTTGCATCTCCGCATAACGGTGGGATTCTCCCCCCGCTGCTCCCCGCCCCATGTAACAGAAGAGTCTAAATACAATTAGAAGAAATCGGAGGTCCTTTTTGTTAGACACTTCAAAGACAGTGTTTACAGTATTAAGATACGTGGTAACTTGCATGGGGTTTTTTGGTGGTGTTTGGTTTTTTTACATTTGTCAGTTCTTTGAATACCACATGCAATTTTGAGGCTTGTTCTTTAAATCACTTGCAGTTCCGTGTTATCTCTTAATGCTTTGTTGTACCTGATTTTATTCTGGATAATCGATGTTCTGTAACTGTTCTGTCATGAATTCCTACAGACAAAAGCTATGTGCCACTTTTTACAGTGTTCGTCTTCCCAAGGTGTTAAAGTATTTTCTACCAGCTTAACTCGGTTATTCTTATGATCTCTTGAGCTAGTCAGTTTGTAGTGATAGTCGTTGCCAGTTTTTACATCCAGAGGCCTGGTGTAGAAAGGATTGTTGATGCTTTTGGGAAACAGCCTATATGATTAGATGAATTCCTGTGAGAGTGTCTTCTGTGAGTATTTGCACTGCAGATTAGAACGTCACTTTTTTTGTCAGATTCTTTGAGGTTTGTCTTGAGATGTGGTGAAATTGGCAAAACCAATGGGTCACTTTGTAAGTTAATGCAGGAAGAATAGCTGCCTCAGTTTCCAAATACTTGAGGTTAAATTGTCCCTAGCCTTTAACAGTGAGTGTTGTGTACTTATATTTAGTGTGACTAATAACCCAGAACCTAATGATTAAAGAGGAAGAACCTGATAATTAAATAGGAAGAAAATACTTTAACAAAGGCAGAACGCATGTGAAGATCATCTTCTTGAAGACTGCTGATTTAGACACCATAGAGGCATGAGAAGAAAGAAAAAAAAAAAAACCAAACCAAAAAAAACCCGAACACAGTTAATTGTGAGTGCAAGCTTTAAATGTATTTTTTTTTCTAATTAGAAGTGAAGTGTCAAGAAGTTTCTTTCAAGAAGACTCATTGCTTTAATGAGTAGGACCAAATAACAAAGCTGCAAACTGGAGTACCCATTGGAGTTAATTTCTGACAAGGCTAGACATAATCTCTTTGGAGTGTTTGACCTTTTAGTCTGAATCTCATGTGTCAGCAAGAGAAATTATATAAAATTCTGCATCTTGGGAATATCTCTTCATGTACAGGCTATCTGGCAGTGCCTTTTCCCTGCTTGAATTGGTAAGCTTCAAAGTATTTGTTTTCTGGCAAGAAAAGAAATTCAATGAAGACAGTGGCAGGCAGCTATCTCCCAAGTTCTAGCAGAAAATTGAACAGTAAATTTCTGTTCAAAGGCTTTATAGCTGAAATCATTACTTTCACTGAGGCTTTTGGGGGAAGTACTGTAGAGGATTAAGCCAGTCACAAGCACATCTCAAGGACGTGAGGAACGAGAACTGTTTTTGTGAGGTGTCAACTTTTTGTACTTCTGTACTTTAAGTAACTTCCTCTCTTTTTTTTTTTTTGCCTTGTTTTTTCTCTAAACCATTCGAAAAACTGAGTATGGCAGTTTGCTAATAGACTCTCAGGTTCTGTCAGTCTGTCCAGATTGCTAAGATGCGAGCCATTTGTTTTCAGTTGTGACTTAAGAGCTGGCCTGTCATCCAGTCTGTACTTTTAAGTCTTGTGTTGGAGAAAAGCTAATATTGGTTGCTTATAAACAAACAGTTGCAAGATACTGTAAATAGTTCTCATAGGCTATCTCTAAATATAAATGTATTTTGAAGCAATGGAGTGAGGGACAAGGTTCTTTAAGATAATTATTAGTACTGATATTTGAAGGTACCGCTTCAGGTGTTTCATTTTACTATCTGCTAGCCAGGCAGAGTTGCCAGTATTCTTTCTCCATTTGAGAATTTACTAATCAGTTCTGTTTGGTAAAACATACTAAAAGTGTGAGCTTTCTGTACTTATTTATCCCTTTGATAGATCTAAAAACTGATTTGGATGATGGTGATTTCATGCTCTGCTGATTCTCTTGTTGTCTCCCCTCCCTTTTTTCTTGGTCTTGAGTTTCCTTGCAGGATAGCTCTGCAGGGGGAAAGGCACCTTTTTGTAGTTTGCAGCGAGTCCTCAGATGAATCTCTTTCTTCTGCAAAGCAAAGCCCACAACAAATAAAAAGCGGGTTCTCAACTTGTGTGTTAGTGTAGAAGTTAAACAGGGACCTTTTGGTTGTCATCCAAATAAACTTGCACCTGTTTTGAAATATCTAGGCCATTTGTTACCTTCTCCCCCCTGAATAATTTTAAGTGTATTTAATGGATCATCTAAATAGAGAAGTATTGCCTGTGATGAGTTGCTAGTCCTGTCTTCTGATGTTTACGCATCCAAACATTGCTGTTTTGGCCAGTGAGCTTGGGGCCACGTGAAGAAAACAATAAGCAGCATTCTAAAGTGAAGAATGCAAAAAGTTTCCCTGCTTATAGAGTCTCTGCTCCTTTGAAACAGCAAAGAAACTTTTTTTCACTCAATTTTAGTGGATTTAGCCAGACCTAAACTCTTAATATGCTTTCAGATATCTTTATCTTTAAAGATCTTTGCAGTTGATCAGATTGACGATTACTGCTTGATCCTATTTAGAACGAATGAAGATGATGGCTGATTTTAATTGGTATCAAGCTATAGCTCTGTGCTGTATTCTAAGACTTCGGAAATAGTAGTGTCTAGAAAACAGGAGCAAACTCCTTTGAATTTCAGTGATAATTCTGTTGCATTTTGTAATTTTTCTTTACTCTTTTTTTTTTTTTTTTTTAAGGAGGAGAATGTACTATGTTACATTTGTTTCATAATCTGAAAGAAGAATAGCATTTGGAATAATGGCAACAGGAGACCTAAAAGGAAGTTTAAGAAAAATAGAACAAGGACTTCGCTTGTTAAATTATCCAAGAGATGTGGATTATACAGTGTAAGCAGCAGTGTGAATAAATTTATGCTAATACATGATGACAACAAGATGGTATAAATATTAGCATTGCACCCAGTGATGAGTAAGCAAACCATATATCTGTGGGAAATTGGGTTTATACATGTGAACCAGAGGATAGAAGGATGCAGTTTTGCTCTTCTGATCAATCCTTAGAATAATCCTGAAGTGTATTGCTATTTTGCTCTTTCTTCTGCTGTTTTTCTCTTTTCTTTGATTAATTCCTCACCTTTGTAATTTCTTTGTAAGTGCTAGCAAAACTTTCTTCAGGAAATTTCATCCTGAAAAGACCCAAGGTGTTGAATGTTGAGATTGAAATGCTGGTAGGCTTTAGACCTGACTGTTAAAATTATGAGAGGGTCATGAAAGTGTTGTTTTGAGCATTTTACAGGTAACAGTAAAGACTGCTGAATGAGAGATGCCTGGGAAAAAAAACCTTAGAATGAAGGAGATACTTGGATATAACATGCTGACTATATTAGAACACCTTTCAAGTTAAATGTTTGAATTCATGCAATGAAAGGCTTTTGTTATTTTCTGCTGTGTAAAATACTTCTGTTTCTCAACAGGTTAGTAAAGGGTGATCCAGCTGCATTTTTACCTATCATCAGCTATTCTTTTACATCTTTTTCAACTTACATAGCAGAACTTTTGGTAAAGTGTGATGTGGAACTCACAGCAAAGAGTGACTTGCGTTTTATTGAAGCTATTTATAAGGTATCTGTCTTCATGTTTCTTGCAGAAGAGACATGGTTTTGAGTATGGCCTCATAAAAATTAAGCATCTAGTATGGGTTTTACTAGAAAGTGGCAATGAACATGAATTGTAATTCTGTTAGGATTTAAGATGACTTGTGAGTCACTGTGTGGCAAGTCTTTCTTTAGATTTTCATGAAAGTAAGGATGGATGATGTTAGCCAAACCTCAATTTTGAGACAGTTGCAGAAACAGTAATATTATTGTTTTATGTTAGTTTTGAAGAATACTAAAATATTTTATTACACAGTAAGTTTTATAGAAGTGACCTTACGAAATCATAACCAGCAAAAAATCACAGCAAACTTCAATAGTTGTAATGAAAGCACAATTAAGAAATACAGCTATGCCATATTAATATATGAAGTCCAGTACTTAAAGGTTGATAAATTGGAAGCAAATTCTTAACTGAATGAAAACAATTTTGAACTATCCTTAAAAATATCCATAAGCACATTTTTATAAAAGGTAGCTTGATGTATTAATGAATACTAGCTTATTCAGACTAGTTTTCCATCTGAAGAGGACAGAGACTCGTTTACAAAGAGGTTCTGTGGGAGCCTTACTTAGCCCTGTGACGCATTTGCTGAGATTGGTACAACTGTTTATTGTGCATTCACTTTGGAAAGTTTTTGTTTAACTTTTTTAATATTAACGTCTGCAGTCATTTATTTCATGAATCTTAAGACTGTGAGTTAAACTTTACAAGAGTGATGTGAATGAAATGTTTCTGAAGAGGTATGCTTAAAGTCTAGTTAGAAGAAACAACTGAGAATATATAAATAACCAACTGAGAAAAGGTTTAACTGCTGAAGTGCAGAATGAAAGAAAAAGATTGTAGAAAAATAACCAGAGCATGCCATTTCTACAACAAATTGCATGGTGATTTTGGAAGTGAAATAAACTCTTATTTTGTTGCAGCTTCTTCGAGATCAATTTCAATATAAACCGATTTTAACAAAACAGCAGTTTCTTCAGTTTGGCTTTGCGGAAAGAAAAATGCAGATTGTTTGTGACATTATCAACTGTGTGGTAAAAAAACATAAAGAATTAAGTAACTTGAATAAGGTACTGATTAAATGGTAACTTTGTTATAAGTTTCTTTCTACATGCTTGCTGGAGGTAGAAGCTGAAGACCGGTTTATTTGAAGATGCAGCATCGCTGATGGTCAAAATAGGGGGAAAATTAGTATGAAGTTCCATTGTAAGATGCTTGAGTACTATCAGGTATACAAAAGACATGAAGCTGCCAGTGCTTTGTAGTATAAACAAAAAAAAAATATTAGAATGAAGATAAATCTAGTACTTGGTATCTTTACAGTAGGTGATATATTTTCTCTTACACTTCTTGACATAGTGAATGTTTGTGTAACTCGATAGACTTTGCAGGTAGATTTAAAAACAAAGCAAAATCATCTGATATGTTGAAGATCTGGTAACATTTAACTTAAACGACACATTTGTGTATCAGTGGTATACATCTCAAATCTGATTATTTTCATTAATTGTATTTGTTTTACATTGTTAAGGCGTTATTTTTTATCAGTGTATGTTGTGTGTCAATCTGTGCTTTAATAAGAGAATTTTCAGTCTTCATATTTTACAGGATTTTGTTTGAGTTTTCAGGATTTTGTATACTTAATTTGTCACTTTTGGGGGCATAACTATATATTTTTCCTATGTGTCTTTCAACTCTGGTGCAAGTTGTCTTTTCTATTTATGACCAGCTTTGATGCAGCCTTGCATAGGCATTAATGCGTGTATGAATATGGCATTAATTTCCAGATCTGTTTTCTTTGTAAATTTGGGTCATACTTAATTTTTTTTTTTAGATATTATTGTACTGCAGAGGATTAAATGTGTTTATGTGTTTGCCATGCATTATTCCTGCCTGTTAATGATGGCAAGAAATGGGGTGTGTCATCCTGTCCCCTTGTCCACCTCCCCACCCCCACCCCCCCATCTAATCTTGTGTTAGAAGCATAATATTTTCTCCTTCTCACTTGGAAGGTTAAATCCCAAACGAGGAGAAAACTCAGATCTTTTAAATATGAAGTATGGTCAAATTGTGATAATGTTGTTGCTGATCCTACTGGCAGTGCTCTGAATTCCAAACAGGTATGAAAATTGTTTTCTTGTTGCATGTCTAAAGGGTAATCTCATTTGTAGCAAGTCAGGCTCTTTCTGGAATATGTACTTTCATTTAGATTTTAGTGCTTGTTGAGACCAGGTTTGTGTTTTATTTTGTTTTTATTTGCCCCCCCCCCCCCCCCCAAGTGTGGTTGACTGAAATAATAGCTGAAATACAGAGGATATTGCTTTTCTCTTTTACTGAGTAGCTGATCTCAAAGTCTTGGTGGTAATGATCTAGTACTGTTGTCTACTGTTTGAATTATATCAAATGGAGGGCAGCAATGAAGATGCAATTGGAAAAAGAATATACATCCTGTTTGGAGATTGAAGTGTGTTTGGCCTAACATTGCAGTGTTTTCAATGTAGCTTTCAAAATGCTTTTTGCTCTTTTGTCTGAATATGTTCAGCAAAGGTTTCTTAATGTAACATTCCTCTTGGCTTTGGTTTTACAAGAGTAACACTTGATCTTATGTGTCTTGCTACTCTTGACCTGTGGAGGACAGAGCTTTCCTAGTATTTTTCGGCTAAAAGGGTGCAAAGTAAAATTGTACAAAACTTTTAAGACTGTGACTGCCTATTAAATGTTGGTGATTTCTCTGTAGAAGGAAAATACTGCTTTTAGCAGTGAGGAAAACTTCACAAAGAAAATATTTGGAATGACTTATCTGGCACTTCTGGTTGTTGAATGGTAGAACTGAATGGGGATTTATGTGAGTGTATTAATTTTCTAAAGGAGAGTTTCAGCTTCACTAAAACATCTAGGAATCCGTAAGTGTTAAGGTGCTGCACAAAACTAGTAATTGTGGGTTCTTCATCATTAGGTAATTTATTTATTTTGTTTTGTGGCAGGTAGTGACCTTAGGACTTGATCCTTGATGTGGAAAGAAAGACAAAATTTGTCTTATATTTTGTTCTCTCTAAAGGAACCATTCAAAGGAAATGAAATGTGTGGCTAGTAGGGCTATTTTGCTGACAGTTGTCAAGGAAAAGAGAAAGTTCTAATCTTCCTATTTAAACTTTTTTTTCTGAATATGAGTGGTGGTTTTGATGTTGGAACTGTCTGTACATATGTTAATACATGCAGTGAGATTCATACCTCCCAGTCCACACTTGGAAATCTAACAACCCTTACAGTAAGAGAGGACATTTATGCCTTTGTTATTGTACGGAAGGGAACAAAGGTACATAGTACATGTGGTGAAGCGTGTGCATATTTGTTTTACAGTTCTTGTCTATATGATTTTTTTAAAATTAAACTGCCTGCTGTTGCTTTCTGTGGTTTGTGGCTAGTTGGGATAAGATTGTCAGATTTAAATAAATACTAAAATGATAAGTCTTTTGTGTCAGTTACTTGGCTGATGAATTGAAATGTTCCTGTAAAATAACACCAGTGATTTTCAATTTTTTTTTTTAAACATACTCAAAAGAAGCCTCAAGTAGAACGGCACTCAGGAAATGAAGTTAATGGTGACCGTCATCCACTACCCCTTCCAGCACAGGGAGGTAATGAAGAAGAATTGTACTTAGACCATGATGTTGTGGAAGTTAAATGTGAACAAGTAAGAATGTATTCTTAACTTTTCTTACAGGGCTTTTCTAAAGGGATAAAGGTTTTAACAAGATAGCTGCTTCTTATGTATAACTAATAGATATGTAATAAATATATTAAAACTGTTGAAAAAGTAGGCAGTTGAATTGTACTGTCCTTTCAAGAGCCAGTTCTGTCAGCAGTTTCTTTTAAAAGCTGAGTTCCATGAATAGGCATATTATGGCATTTCTGAAAGAAAAATAATTTTCTAATGTAACAATGTGGTTACTGAACTTGAGGAACATTACACATAATTTCATTGATGAAATGATTAATTTTATCTGTTTTGAAATTAGAGGACATGTTCTTATCCATATTTTCAGGTCATAGAAGATAATACTCAGATTGAGTTCCTAAAGAGTCAGCTTGCTGATTGCCAGGAAAAGCTTCATAAGCTAGATTGTATGGAAGATAAACTATGTGTTTTAGAAGAGAAACTGAAAGGAAAGGTGATCATAGATGAGAAGGACTGGAATAACTTGTTGAGTCGAGTTTTGCTTCTTGAAACAGAACTGTTGTTGCAATCCAAAAAGGTATGTTAACTTCTGTTTTTCTTCTATAACATGAATTGCCCAGGCACAATCTTGTCAGCCTGTTTCTGTTCTTCCTGCCTCCAGATGTATGCTTTTTCACTATTTTTAATGGCATGATCTGAATGGAAGTGTTGTTTATGGAGATGGTGGTATTTTTTTCTGAACTGTTAAGTTCTGTTGTTTTCTTATGCTCTGTGAAGCAAAGCTCTCCATTGGAAATTGTTTCCTTGCAGGAAGAGCACAGGTATAGCCAAGTCTATTTTCATTAATATTTCATTAATAATGACTGTATGTTTTTATTTCCTAGCGAAAGGAGGCTTTTGAAGATTCTTTAATTATGCTGTCTTTGAAAGCTTAATGTTTCTCTAGTTGAGAGTGTCATCAAGCTAGTGACACATTTAAGGGTTTCCTTATTCTGGTCTGCATTATTCTGAATTTCTTATACTGGCCTGCAAGTGTTGCTGCTGTTGATACAGCTGAATATCTATTTTTTTAATTCTCCAAACTCTAATCAGATATTCCCCTTGGAAGATTAAATCTTCATTCCATATAGCTGTCGTTGACAAAAGTAGATGACATCCTCGATGGAAAATACAGGGTTAATGGAAAAGTTCATTCTTATTTTAGCTCTGTTCTTAGTTTGTGGCTCTTTGAAATTTCTAGGCTAATCGATGGTCTGTCTTCTTTTTGCGCTCACACCCCCCCCTTCCTATTTCTTGTCCGTGATGTTCATTGTGTCTTTAAATGCATGAAAACACTACAGTTGTGATGTGGCTACGTTTGGCATATTTGTCAGAGCAAATCAAGTATTGTGTTATATTAAGACTCTACTATTTCTCATGCTGTTGAAAGGTCCTTGCATGCATATTGTATAATTTCATATATGTACACATGTAAGTATTTTGAGATGCAGTGAACCATAGCATCAATTCTGTGACCACGTGCTTAATTACAAAGTATATTTGCATATGCATCTCTTGTATATCCTTCAGATACTGTCAGATGCTTTCCAGAAGTTGAAAACCCTTGTGGAAAACAGTTGATCAGTGTTGCATTTTCTCTGTAATTGTAAAAATTTTGAATTTACTTGTAATGAGGAGCTTTGTGTGTGTTGCTGGCCCTGTGTCATGGTTTAGCCCCAGCCAGTAACTAAGCCCCACATAGCTGCTCGCTCACTTCCCCTGATGGGATGGGGGAGAGAATGAGAGGAGTAAAAGTAAGAGAACTCATGGGTTGAGATAAAGATGGTTTAATGGGTAAAGCAAAAGCCGCGTGCGCAAGCAAAGCAAAACAAGGAATTCATTCACCCCTTCCCGTGGGCAGGCAGGTGCTCAG
>JAVKLA010000053.1:699562-737933 GCA_034782735.1 Sagittarius serpentarius | reverse complement strand
CCGTGGGCAGGCAGGTGCTCAGCCATCTCCAGGACAGCAGGGCTCCATCACGCCTAACCGTTATGCGGGAAGACAAATGCCATCACTCTGAACGTCCCCCTCTTTCTCCTTCTTCCCCCAGCTTTATCTGCTGAGCATGACATCATATGGTATGGGATATTCCTTTGGTTAGTTGGGGTCAGCTGTCCTGGCTGTGTCCCCTCCCAGCTCCTTGTGCCCCCCCCCCAGCATCCTTGCTGGTGGGGTGAGAAGCAGAAAAGGCCTTGGCTTTGTGTAAGTGCTGCTCAGCAGTAACAAAACATCCCTGAATTATCAACGCTGTTTTCAGCACAAATCCAAAACATAGCCCCACACCAGCTACTGTGAAGAAAACTACCTCTATCCCAGCCAAAACTAGCACACCCTGCAAATTTGAAAGTATCACTGATATTGTGAAAATATCACTGATTTTCTGTGTGCCTTGAAAGTGTGCTAGTTATGCAAAGTCTTGAAACAGGAAAATGTTCAGACTGATCAGGAGGTTATTTCTAAAGGCTGTAGCTCGAATGATAAGGACTGATGTTCTCAGTCACCTTTTTTTTAAACAGTTTCAGGTCACAGTTTCAGGTCGTTAGTGGCTTGAGTGATTTACCATTTGAAATCAATTTCTTACAGATATTGTAATTTAATTATCACTGGACTTATGTCCAAATAACACCACCAATGGCATTGTTTTCTTCTGCTAGCAGTCTCAAGAGGCTTTCAGCTGAACAGCCGTAAAGAGTTTTGCTCCAGTTTCAAATATATTCTCTTCAAGAGAGATTTGTTGCATTTATGATTGTAGCAGCATGGGAAAGCTTGTGTTTCAGACTAGGCTTGTTCTTTTATTTCTGTAAATTTGGTTTATTATTACTTCAGTAACATGTTTATTGCAGTTATTCAAAGGTTTGGAATAGTATTTGGGAAATATTTGGAAAATACATAACATTAATATCACTTAATTATATTTCTGTACTGCATGTTACTGAAAGAAGTCATCTGCAGAAACAAGTTTGAATGTAATTTGTGTGGGGCATTGTTGCTCGTCTTTTTTCAAAGCAAAATGAGCTGGTTTTTATATATTTAAAAAAAAAAAAAGTCTTCAAAACCCTAACTTTTTTGCAATAAGCGTTTGAGAAATGCCAAGAAATAATTCTTTGGGCCAGAGAATCGATGCTTCTTTGTTTCATGAAATTCCAACCAAGTTGTGCTTCATAGATACAGAAGCAATTCAGAATTACTCCTTTCTTCTTACTCTTGCATTTTCTAGGAAGCTTTTGGCATCTAGCCACCATAGCAGGAGCACTCTAAGATCTGTCTTGCACTGCTGCCAAAGTAGCAGCAGCTGTACGTTTAGCTCTGGGAAAGTCTGAAAGCTACCAAACCCATTTAACTAAAAGGAATTGAGCAGAAGTAGTCAGTGTAGATAACTATTTTTGTACTTTTTTTTTTTTTTAAGAGGTATCTGTTACTACAGTTTTTTCCAGCTTCTTCCCACACAATACCTACTATTTCTTCCTCATTCACTTATTTCGGTGTAATATTCCCCTGTTAGCTGATATAGTTACTCCAGTATATAAAGTGATATACTTTACCAAAGGCTGAGATTTCAAATCATAATGATAACTCATTGGTGAAAAAAGTCTAAATGTTGTTTGAGTGTTGGATTTTTTTTATTTTTAATCTAGAAAATTGCACTCAAAACGATTTACTGTTAGTACAGTATTAATTTTGTTTCCTTTTTTATGAACAGCCTTTTCTAAGCTAGATTGAGTTAAACTGAAGACCTTTCTTAAAAGAGCCCTCTGTTACTGAGAAGCCTGAGAAACTAGCTCAAAATAGACTTTTGAGTTCTAAGCATTTAAGTGGCATGCATTTCAGTTCATCTATAGGGTAATTCTTTAGGACCAAGGAGCTGCATTTCTGAATATCAACCAGAAGTAGAAGGCACGCTTATTTTGTTAAGGTAATGGCAGCCAATGTTAAGAAGTAATTGTTAGCACAGGCCAAGAACAGTCTGATTGTTCTTTGTACTCATACCTAAGTTATATGCACTATATTTGGGCCTGGTTTTGAGCTGTTTACGAACAGCAATATTGATATTAAAAAAGCCCCTATGAAATGGACTAGTTTTTTAATGCTATGTATGTATGGAAATTTTGGATTTTTTAGTCCTGTAAAGACATGTGTGCAGTGCCAACATACCTGGATGGTGTAGCAAATGCATACATAATTATACTTAAATATACTTTTCCTCAGTCAAAAGATGATTTAAACAGAATGTATGGCTAAAATGCAGTAAACTTGTATTTCAGAGAGACTTACCTGCAGAGTTCAGCAATGTAAGTCAAGAATGTACTTCTAGTAGGATTCCAGTTTCTCCTGGTGAGTATTAATGATTTGCTTTTTAATTAACATCATATGCTAACCCCTTTTTGCTGACCTTGATTAAAATACTGGTTTTTAAGTAGACAACTGCAATTTAGTGACCTCTGAATTTAAATGCGTGCTGCAAATTAAAAGTTAAGCTAGTAGTCATTTCATGTTTGTAATTTATTCTTTAGGGGCTTTATTCATTGAAGTAGTTTTTAAAGCATTAACAAAAATATATGGCATAGTAATTAGTAAGTTACAAATAACTCTACTGAAAATCTTGAAGATGCAAATTTAGTTAAGGTGCTATACCTAAAGCTGTGAAAAATAATAATGTTATCTGCACTTTAAAACAGTTATCGTAATGTTTTAAAAATAAACTATTCGAAAGCACAGAAGGAATTATATTTGCTGCCACGGGTTTGTTATAATCAAAATAGTATCACATTCACAATGTTATTTTTTACTTCTATAATGGTGCTCAGGACAAATCAGGGCTTTCTGTTCATAATCCATGTTGTTTTTCAAATCAATGCTGAACATTTTCTATAGTTTCATCCCTTTTGAAACAGTTAGCAGCTATCCAACTAGCATTTTTGCTAAATTTTCTTATTTTGAAGAGTAAGACAAAATCTTTTTCTTCCATTTCCAACTTGATTTTGATAATGTACAAGAAGTAAATGAAACAGCCTTAAGTGGAAAAGAAATTAAAAACATTCCTCAGGCCATAAGTAATTCTTCTCTCTTCCTCAGTGGTAGCTCTCTAGCCCTCATGTTGCATCACTCTCTTTATTAATTTGGCCCGTTTCCCTTATGGCAGCTGTTAGTCCTACCACCAGTAGTAAGGAGGATATTCTGTTTCCCATTATCACTTATTAGGTGTTTTTGTCCAATGTTGGGCTGTTGTATTGAAATTAAAAGCGAATCTCAGTAATCCAGTTTCCATGGAAATTAGGAAGGCAGTTTCTCGGTTATGTCAAAGTTTGTTTTAATTTTGAAGTCTCAGAAATGGGACCTTCTTTTTATAGACCTTGGCTTGCAACACGTTTACTTCCTTTTATAAGTTTAGTGGTACGTTACTGACACTTGAGGACTTCATAGTCAGCAAACAGGCTGATGGTCTTTAAAAGAGAATTTTCATATTTTCAGACTTCTAGAATTCTTCTGAATTTGTTATTCCTGTTTTTCTAAAATACGATTCAGGAAATTTTAGGCATACAGGTTATGTGGCCAGTTTTAACTCTTCTGTCTGAGATGTACAGTACTCAGAATGCTTTGATGCTCTTCTTGGTTGCAGTGCTTTTCAGGAATCACAACTGTACAGAAGAAACAATTTTTAATCAATTAAAATTAAAAATTTAAAATAATTTAATATGATTTTATATACAGAATAGTGTAGCTAAACATGTACCAAAGGTATGATCCATAGATGGTGACCTTACTAAAAATAAGGGTATGGAAACGCTTTTTTTTTTTTTTCTAAATACTAAATTCTCTCCCCTGACAACAGTATTATAAAATTGCAAAGAGTATCAAAGCCTTCCAATGTAAAAGAAAAGTCTGTTTCAGCTGAATGGATGCTAAAGCTATCCCAACAGGAGGAGAGCTAGGGAAACAGCAAGAGCTTGATACAAATTTTAAGCTAAGCAAGAAGGTGATGATTTTGTTTATATTTCTGCTGCTTGTAAGACAGATTACTTAGCACAAATTAAAAATGTGTTTGAACAGGCAGTTTACAATAAAAATAATGTAAACTACTTGAAATTACTACTAAATGGTTGACCCAGTAATTAGACTTTAAGTGTTGATTTTACTGTAATCAATATAAAGGTAGCATTCCTAGTAATCTTTTTTTAATTTGTTCTGTGTGTGTTATACACAGTATACTGCACTTAGTTTGTTTTAAGAAAATGAGAAACCTATTTTGGACCCTCACCAGTAGCTCTTCTTTTTCCCGTCTCTAAACAATGCATTCTCTTCTGTTATTACAATACTGTAAATCAAGCTATTTGATAGCTGACCTTGCAGTAAGAGAGCAAAAAGGCAAAGGTGACACAAAAATGAGTATTTCTGCATAGGTACAGAGAGGAAGGAGGAGATGCCAGAGAGTCTTCATCAGTGGTCTGGATACAGTTCACCGTTATCCACAGACCCATCTCCCAAAGCCATGACCATTAATTCTCATGATCTGACAGACATTTCAAAGGTAAGTAAAACTGGCAAATGCTTAGTTGATTTCCTTTCTGAGGTCAAGAGAACAAGTAAGCATTAGTTTTAGTTGTTTATACTACTAGAGAAAAACAAGGAAACTGCAAAACTATATCTAGGTCTGTCTCATAAAAATCCTTTTGATATGTAAACAGTGCTTAAAGTCACATTTTCTCTATGAATTTTTCAGGTTGAAAGTCCATCTGAAGAATGTTAGCTTTGAAGAGTTCACTAACTTTGTTGCTTTTAAATTGCAGGAGACAACAAGACAAAGAATGGAAAGGATAAGTAAAATGTAAGTAATGGGAAAGGGCAGCAGGAATTCATTTCCCAGGAGGGAGTTGTGCTAGAGTAAGGTATATAGAGAACGTACATATGTGTTCCAAACCTCAAAGGTCTCTACATCAGGTGTGGCATTTCCTTATGACTCCACTGGATAATAAATCCACTTACAGTTCTGTATTTGTGGGATGAGTCACTGTTTTGGTTTCTAAAAGGCAATAGATAGCATTCTTAATACTATTAACTAGAGATTAAAGTGTGTTTAGAATCTGGTTGACAAGGAATAGGAATGTTATTTATCTTCAGATAGGAGTTCCCTGGTACTTGCGACTCTTCTTCCTGAAAAATAACTACAATATCTTAACTCTTTTTTTTTGTTGTTGTTGTTATTTAAAGAAAAGTAAAACCAGTCTCAGCCTAAGCATTGTGATAACTGTATTAAGGTGTATTTGATAGTAGTTCTACGATCAGTAATGAAAATTTTTTTCGTAAGAAATATTTTTATTACACTTGAAGAGAAATGCATCTTCATAATGTTTCTTTAGCAAGAGATTTCTATTCTATAAGTACGTGGCCTGAAAAAAGCTGTAGCCTTTTTTGTGATTTAATTTTATTGTGTGGGTTACTTGATATGTGGTTTATTGATACATGGTAGATATTTAAAATAAAAACCAATTGCAGAGGAAAAGGGGGGGATGAGAGGAAACTTAAGGTTTCATGCTGCTTGTTAGTATTTTCGATTCATTAGAAAGTTAAAGGCAAGTCAGCTATTTTTTAATGTATTTTAGTAAGTGTGTGTAAACAAAATTTATTTTCAGAATTGAAGAAACCTCAGAATTGTTGAAAACATCAAGCAACACCTCTGAGAAGACCTGAAAGCACAGATCTTCAGACCTGGACCCTGTAGACTTACAGATATCAGAACTAATATGTATGTTTGTACAGCACTAAATTTTTAATATATCAAATTTGTTATGATCACCAGTGTTTTTATTCCTTTGAATAAATATTTTTTTTCTAATGCATCTGTGTATTGATTTCCCTCCCCCCGGCCCCAATTTTTGGTTTTAAAAACTGTTCAAATAGCTTCTTCCCCCCCTTTTGTAAAGTGAAGTCATTACAGCAGTGTATTTTTGTGTTGACATTTGTTAGCAGTGTGCTAAGTAATATGTGTTATAAAGTGCAGGCTTGAGGACCGTGGTTTACATCCTCTTGGAAACATTCCAGCTGGGACTTTGCATATTACACCCAAGAGGGTTTCTTACATACCATCTTACCATCTGTACTGTTGAATAAGTCTTAATGAAAACTTAAATACACAATTTCAAATATGTACTTTTTTGCTGGATTTTTTTTTTTTTTTAACATAAGTTTTCATGCTGAGCTGGAGAGCACCAACATATTATGTTTTCCATTAACGCTGACAAAGTGAGGGTCAGTTTGATCCTAAACACTAAAATGTGCAACTAAGTCCACAGACTTTGACTGCAGGAGATGTGTTGAGTGTTTTAGTGCTCTTACCCAACACATTTTAAGACCAGCAGCACAGATGGAGACCATCCAGTATACAAAGATACACAACATTTTTATGATTTGAAGCTGTATTAAAATTTCTCTTTAGAGATGTAAGTAGATGTAAGACTTCCAAAACCATTTATGTAATCAAACCAGAGATGTGTGAGGTTTAATAAGATTTATTTATTTATTACTCCTTGTAAATTGGTAGCCTATCATATCAAGGTTTCTTTGTGCTGTAATACTTACTTAAAAAGATTTTTGGTGTTTGGTATCACAAAACCAGTGGATTTTTTTGGCAGAGTTTGCAACTGAAGGCGAAAGCAGCTGTTTGACATTATGCTGTTAAAAGTGATTTATATGTTTTAACAATAATTATGATTTTTTTTTCATAACCATATGGACTATAAATTGACTTTATTTTACATAAAACCAGAAGAATATACTGTGATCCATTATGTTGTATAAACTTTAGTTGAGGGTTTTTGGACTTTTACAATAGAACTTACTTTTCCAGTTATTTAAAAAAAAAAAAAATTAAAAATTGGAAAGTTAGATGATGTGAACATATTTTGCTCCTTAACTGAAAATAGACCTTGCAAATCACTGTTCATTATCTTAACAATAAAAGGAAGTTTTCCTCGAAACGTTAGGCCACTTCAACCGAACACAGGTGATATTTTCTAAAACGGGACTACAGCACCATCTTGTGGAAATCTTTACACAAAGTAATTACAAAAGGGGGGAACAAGTATATTCCTATAGTTAGTTATTGCTTTAAATCCGTAATGATAAGTATTTTGAAATATTACTACTCTTTAATTTTTTCCTCTGTGCCTTGGAATCGAAGAGGCTTTTATGTTAAGATAATTATTCTGTATGATATATGATAATGTTCATGGGAAGAACCAGAACAATTAATCTGTTGTTTGTCAATGTCATGGCAAAGATGAGAAGTGTTAGTCAATATAAATGATTCAAGTTACAGAGATTTATCATTGCATCTGATTGACGCAGCAAGTGTTAGAAAAAGGTCTGTAAGTGTGCAATTTAATATCATCTCTATTTAGTACTGCAGAATTGAAAATCCAGAGTTGTTCAGCTGTTTCCTTTTTCCAGAAGCTTAAATGCAGTACTCTTCTCTGCACAATGGGATTCAGCCTTTGTAATTAAAGGCTTTGCTTCTCCTGTTTTCAGGGCCAAGCAGGGGCTCACTTTGATCAAACTGAAGCCAAGGGTGTTTTACTGTTAGGGCAGTGGAGCTGGTTTTCTAAAGGTCTTTATCTCACGTTTGCTTTCTTTTTTTAAATTAAATTTGTTTTTGGAAAATAGTACCGTCTTCTGAAAGGGAAGTATTCATAGTGCATTCAAACCCACTTTACATGTTTGAGTTATAATTATTTTTTTTTTATTATTATTCAGTTCTGCCATTGGAAACAGTTCTAGTAACGGTATATGTCACAGTAAATCTTCGCCAAAGCAGTGCAATGCCAGGAAATACATGTCATGACTGAAAATAGCAGCAGGTTTTGAATAACTACTGATGCGGTGCTACTTCGAACATTGTCACAGCAGTCAAAGAGCTGACATTCTGTATGTGCAAACAGTTGCATGGGTGGATCTTGCTGAGTGACAGGAAATGTTAGATACCTTCTGAAACACAAATTAAATAAATCCAGAGAATATTCCTCACTATAGTTTCTATCACGCTTAGCTCTCTCCAATGACTTGGAAAAAGTTGCTGTTGTTCAAGATACATGTTCTATGATTATAAATCATTAATTGAACTACTGCTGTTTCTTAAAGTTACTGAATTTAATTATTAGTTTAAAAATACATATTATTGAATATATAGTTAAAAATAGTTTTGACAACTCTATTTCCTTAAACATGAGTAGAATAATTCCACCTTATACAACTGAAAATATTTATGTACCATGTGGGGTAATGAAGCATAATTGCATTAAAGTAGAATGCTAAAACTGAAGTTTCTACAAAAATATGCTTTTTAACTTAATATTTTTAAGCAAGGTTCTAAATCTATTAAAATTTACAGGATTCTCATTAAGGTTTTTTTTTTTTACTCTGCCTTATCTAACATCACTATGCACTTTAATTTACTGAAATTAAAACATGCTATAGAAAAGATAAGAATTCTCTCACCCCAAATCTGTCATATTGAAAAGCAGTCTGATAACCTCTTAGTTATATTTTCAGTTTGTGTATATACTGCTACCATGTTGTGGAATTCTACTGCTCCGAGTCATAAATACTAAGAAAATTATTGCAGTTATGACACTAGAATATATTCTTTATGATGTTACTTTTCATGTTTAAAATCTGATACTTAAATTGTATTGTAGATCACTCAAGTTTGGGTGTACCTAAGTGTAAGACAAGCTCAGTTCAGTTATATCCTGGTGTTTATGCCTAACTTGGAACTGTTTTGCATCATCAGAAGTGTATTCAAAGCTCAAAGCCTTAATTACTAAGTCTGTCCTATTTCCTAATATGTATATCCAATTTTCTTATGCTTATTCTTGGAGTTTTTATGTGTTTCTGTCCTGGTTTACTCTAGTATCCCGTGTCAGGCTCAATTCCGTTTCTAGTCCAATGGCAAACATGGTGCAGAAGAAACCTGGACTGAAAATGTTTGTTAAAATTTTACTTGCTTTTAGATTTGCCTGACACAGAATACTTGTCTTGAAATGAGTTCCATTAAGGAAAAAATCTCTCATGGAATTTGCAGAACTGCAATCTAGACTGTGGGGAGGGAGGTTTCTTGGTTTTCCTTCCCTGTCAGTCTACCAGTGATTAGTAGAACCACCTCGTTTGAATTCTAATATAAAAATAATGTTGTTGCTCTTTTTTTCCTGTAATGTGGCATATTTATTATAGTGTTTTGAAGAAATACTCCAATGTGAAAAATATTGCATATATATATTTATTTTTTTTTTAGCTTAAGCTGCTGGTAGCATGTAGTGTGTCTTCAATTTAGCTATACCTGATGAGAGTGGCAGTTTTCTTCTCTCCCTGTGGAAGATCAGATTGGTGATAGTTCTTTCAAATGAGCTGTTCTTTTTAATTTCTTAAACAAGAGTATGTGTTGAGTTGTGGGGATAGCTGTCTAGTGCCCATGTGGCTTCACAGCGTATTTTATTTGTTGCTAAAGTTGCTATTACAGCCTGTGATAGAACCAGCCTGTAAGCCTATTGCTCATACTAAACTCAGATTTTTTTCTAATGGTTATTTTGTTCCTTTCCCCCCCACCCCTTCCTTTGCTCATTGGCTTTTTTGTTTGGACTATTGTATCTATTTTTATTTTATTATAGTAATGAAAAGCTAAAATCAAGGATATGTGGACACACTGAAGTTTAAGTGCATTCTTGTCTTGTAAAGGTTAGTTTTTCTGGAGAAAGAAAAGTAAGATGATCAAAATGTATGAGAAGCTACTAATACTTGTGGAATTTACTTAGTTACTTTTTATTAGAGGTGCTTAACATTCTTTACTAATCATCAGTGAACACAGGTTAAAACAGCTTTTTCTATCGGCTTCCTTGTTTTGACATTGGAAGTTAGCCATCATTTTGAACAGTCGCAGTTGTAATATTTTCCACCTTAAAATTATTTATTTGGCATTACAGTTTTCTTTCCAAACACTTTGTGCCACCTGTAGTTTCTTCTCAGTTTCTTTCTAGGATCTTTTTTAAACTCTTATGTGGTGAAAATCTTAGTAGTTCACTTACAACCCTCAGACAGCAAAATACGCTTCTTCAGGAAAGGTATTAAATCCACAAAAAATGTTTAAGGTAGTGTGTTGTTTCTGTGGTATCTGGGCAGATTTCTGTGTGATAGAGGTCTGTGTTGTGTTTTTTGTAGGATATTTTGATTGATGCAGTCTGTCAGCTATGTCAGACAAGCAATCAATACAAGGATACTAGTTAAAACACTTGTGACTTGAGTGTTCCATGTGGGGAAAGGAAGTCATGATAAAACTGTGATACTCCTTTCCCTTGAGCATGCTACAGCTTATTTCGTGAGGCGTAGTGAACTTAGTAGCCCTGTTTGTGCAATGTGGCCTTAGCCAAGAGAGAAAGATGCTATATCTATGGTTACAAAACTCATCCTCTTTAGACTCTGTCCAGAGCAGCTGCTTGATTTGGAAGCAGTGAGGCTCTTTAATATCTGGGAGAAAATTGCTCTAATTATAGGCTAACAACAATAAGCAGTAGTGTGGAGCACTGATGTTGTAATACAGCAATGGGTTGGTTTTCCCCTCCGCTTTACCTTTCCAGTTATCGTAAAGGAAGCTTCATATGCCATAAAGAAAAATAACTTCTGATGACAGGCTCTGGAATCAGCAGAAATATAATTTTGTCAATGTTAGGTTTATAATGATTAATTTTTAGCATAAGCAATACCAAAGCATATTATACCTCAGAGTATTTTAATCAAAGACACAATTAGATTTCTAAAACATACTGCAAGGTCGTTATAAACTTTCACACTTGTATGTCTATTCTCATCTTACCTGGTGTTGCTGCACTTCATTGAGTGCATGTTGAAATATGAACTGGGATTAAGAGAACTGCAGTTAGAGAGCCTTGAATACTTTCCATGAATGCTGAGAATAGTTTCACAAAGCTGAAGTTTTTGGCAGCTTAAGGGATTTCCTCCCACTGCTGCTCATTCCCATCTGACTATGCTATGAGCTGCACTTTGTAACTGGTGCGACTTTATACCTTCTGAAAATACGTTGTGAGGGGTACTGACTGGGTTTTTTGGGGGTTTTGAGTTTTTTTCCATGCACATCAGCTCTGTGATCCAGCTTATGACATTTCAGACACAAATGTTTGTATACTCTTTAAGTTGGAGCAGCATGCTGTGGTGTCAACAAGTAACTGGACAGCAGGAGAGAGAATGGGTCAAGTTAGTGGTTTATTGCTGAAGGATTTTTTTTTTTTCTCTGAGCCCATAGTGAGCTAGAAGTGAAGTTCATATGCAAAGTCCCAACGTACGTATTCATGAAAATTTGTTTATTGCGTGTTTGTTTAATTAATGTTTGAATTGACTGAATGAAAAGGCAAATGTATGTCTGAAAAAAACATGGAAAATAGGATTAAGGGGAATTTATGTTTTGGAATTGGATTAGTTTTCAGGTGTTAAAAAAGCTCTATTTATTACATGTGCTTCTGACACCCCCCTCACCCCTGGCCAGTTTTGGGGATTTAGAGGCATATTTTTCATGTGTTACAAATAAATAAATTTCTCCCCTGTTGCTATGTAAAATGACCATAAAATGTACAGGCAAATACAAAACTAATCCTCATGGAATGTGTTTGAAAACCTTTCCTATTGTGTTATAAACATGTATGCTCATGTAAGGCATTTAAAATAATATTTCATATAGGTGATCAGACTATATAATAAAAATATGAAACAAATCCTCCTCCCAACCTTAGTTTAACTGTAAAGTGATAAGCTACACAATATAAATAATGTAGTTTGAAGCATTTCATTACTATCAATATAAGTGAGTTTTAATACACGTGAAGAATCTCCAGTTATTTTTAGCAGTGCATGTTCATTTGTTTCATAGGTGATTGAGTTGAATGTGCTATGCCTTTCCTATCATACTGACTTATGATCTGGGACTACATAGAGTCTTTATCCCTCTATTGTTGCATAAGTCATATGTAGTAACTTCTTTTTTATGTCTGCTTTCTCCAACTGTAAAATTAAGTGATTCTCTTTTGTTTTCCTCCTGAGAGTATTGTGAGGTTTGGTTCATTGTTTATGCTCACTTTAAGAATTACTTAGGAAAAAAGCTGATGGAAAAAAATGTAGTCTGGTTTTAAGAGTTCTCTTAATTGAAACCATTCCATTGGAACCTATGGAAGGTACTAAAGGGTAAGTTCATGAACTTACTTGAGCTTATGTATTAGTAGTAACTTAAGCTCCGGCTTCTTGTAGTTATAAAAGTAGTTGACAGCTGTGATAATTTCAGATAAAGTAGTTGTGCTTTTGTGTGAACTACAGAAAAATAGGTGCTGATATTTTGGGAGAGTGCTAGCCTGAATACCTTATCAAATTCCTTTTTAAGCTGTGATATAACAATTTAAGACCAGTGACTCAAGTTTTCTGTAGATTTTTTAATACATCACTGTTGGAACATTTCTGTATTCTCTATATCACATATAGCCTTTTTCACGAAGAGATACCAGCAAACCATTTATTGCTCTAAGTATTTTGTGATTGAATATCATATTAAAAACTTAAAACTTTTCATTTAAAGCTGACTTTTTGACTTGCATAATACTGTGTTGATGCATTAATCATAAAATGTCTTCAGTATAAAATATCCTCTTACCTCTACAGAGGGAAGGGATATAATTGTTATGTTATTTTAGCACAAAAAAAAAAAAAAGGCAATTGTTCTAGTGCTTGGGAGGGCACTGAAAGAGATTAATGTCTTCGGTTATTTCATAGCTGATTTCACGACTTTGGCTTTGAGTGAAAGTATTTGTTACAGGCATGGCTTTGATTTAGTGAGCTTTCTGATGGTCTTGCCCCCAACTTAAAAGATTGACATAAATATGTAGTAACTAATACTGACCTAGAAAAACAAGAAGTTGGGATGTTCTGCAGGTGTTCTGTGAAGGTTTGTGAGCTTTGCTTTACAGGTACAGTTTCACCTTAGCAGCAAATCAGATAAGTCATTGTGACCCATGAATCACTTCTTAAGGAGAGAAGCTGTCTTGAGTAAAGGGCAAAGTGAAGTCCTGGTAGAGATGTTTATGGCCTTGAAACATGTATGCCCAGAATATTGAGGTCTTTCATGGTTGTTGAAATGAGGTCCACATAGCAGTAGATTTTTCTGGATGAGGTAAAAGTGGAACTACAAGGGAAGCACGAGAAAGATTCTGGATGAACCAAAAGCAGGTGTTAGCAGGACATACTTTATTTAAATAATGCTTAAAAAGTTAGGTTCGTAATGTAATGTCTGACAATCAAGCAACATGAAATACAGAGGGGATGCGTTTAACTAAAAGTATACTAATATTGAGAACCATTTGAAATTAAAGCAGCTCAAATGAGTAGGGAAATTCACTATAGGATGATGGTCATACTGATAATACAATGGAATAGCTCTTTCATGACTAAGGCAACATGATGATTACAACTTAATCTTCAAAGGTGATGCACGGAAAGAGAGAAGATGGTTCAGACTCTCAGACTCCTCAGAAGTTCAGCAAACTTTTCTCCCAGGAACCCCTCTGAAACTGGGAGAGTGTTGAGCAGTGGTGTAAAAATGAAAATATTCCACATAATTCTGTTTTGTAATTGAGGAAAAAAAACCCCAAACCTCTGGAGGGAGGTGGTTGGACTTGGAATCTGAATTGGTGTTTCTGTTCAAAGTTTTTTTTTGTTGCTGTTCTGCTTCCAGGATTTACATAATCCCCTCTGCATTCTCTGTGTTTTCATCAGAACACTTTTAACTCTCTGATAAAACAAAAATATCAAAATTTCATGCTTTAGAATATAGTCATCAAGGTCAAGGAGGAATTTGTGTCCAGTGCATGCATGATTGGTGAGGTGTGTCGAGGGCTTGTGGAGGATGAAATGGGATTTTTGTTTGTCTAAAAAAATATATGGTCCAACACTCATTGCTAATAATTTATGCTAATATTTCAATACAATTTTAATGCAACATTTCATATAAATTCTTTATTGGTCAGCTGTATGGACAGTTATTCAGGGTTAAGGTCCCTTCTGACTCACAGATGGGAGTGTCAAAGATCTCAGGTATTTTACTTTTTCTGCTGCATGAAGTCAGTTTTTGCTTTCTAGCCTTGTTTGGGTATATCTCGGCTGCTCAGACAACCACCATTGCAGAAGCTTGTTGGAGGCACGTAATTTTTGATAAGCCAAAAGCAACAGCCCTCTTCATTCCCATGGGGTTCTGCCCTGACCCTATGTCTGTCCTTCTTAGTGAATTGCTTTATCTATCAGGAAGCTGTGCACACGGAACAGTGTCCACCAGGTCAGTTCAGCTGGGGGGAGACCAGATGCAAGAGAGAAGCAGATTTCAGTCAAACTGAATTGGCCAGGCACAAAGTCAAGGCAACACCAGAGGGAGAAGACAGGAGTAAGCGGCTGGGGGTTCCCAGAACAAGGTTGGGGTGGGTATCCTCTATGGCAGTAACAGGCTGCGGTATTGTTGCGTTGTGATATTTATTGCACATCACCCTCAGTTTTCTGGGGACTAAAAATCCCTTGACTACTAAGGACTTTCTTGTTATTAGATTGCCTGCACAGGTTAATTTGCCTCTTTTATGATTTATGAGGTGAGTGAATACTTCGGTATTTCGTCTCCTATTATAGTACCTCCTCAGAGAGGCTCTTCCCAACCTACTTAGGTCTGCTGTGGTGATTTTTGAGTGCTGTAACATTTTAGGATATGTATGAGGTCAGGCCCAGTATCACAGATATCACAGTCACCTTGAATACAATGAAAACTAAAGCATTGTTCCTTTTTTTTTTTTTTTTTTTTTTTTCTGGTGTTGCTGGCCAGCCGGAGTTGTGTGTTCCAGTATAAGTCTATATTTTTCTTTTCCTGTCTTAAGACAGCCATGACTGCATGGCTGTGTAATAATTAAACATTGTAGTAGTAAGTGTAACAATTAATAAATACTGTCATTGTTCCTAGCTCTATAAAGCATGCAAAACACTCTCCTTTGATCAGTGAATTATTAGTATTCAGTCACTTTCATTAGTCTTTGAATACCTCCCAATGCTTTCTAAACTATTTCATTTCGTAATGGGGTGAAAAAGGAGAAATAAACAGATTTTTAAGGAAAACCAAACACTGGCACAGTAAGAAGCTCACTGCTAAAACAGTGATTAGTACACAAAATGAATTATTTTGCTGTACTTCAGAGGCTTGAAAAGGAGTTCCAGCCATTCCTTACTTCGGTGCTTGTGGCCGTATGGTTGAACTGATGTAACAGGTGCATACTGTTTAAAGATCCTAGTGCTTTCCCCACTGTTGACAGGAAGCTTTCACGCAGTCTCCTAAGAGCTTTCAGTTGCTCTCCTAAGCGTTTTCTCAACCCTGGGAGAACCGTTCCAGAGTTCCGTGTTTCGTCTTTAAAGCGAGTGTTTTGACCCTGCGGGGAGCTATTACAGCCAAGCACCTACGCAGGAATGGCAGCAGTTCCCTGAGAAAAGCAGCAGGACCAGGACCAGGTTGGCTTACCAGATAGTCAAACTACATCGCTGCAGCTTCTCGGCGAACCTGTTGTGTGTCTTCTCATTATCAGATACCATTGTTTGTATACTTTATTCTACTCCAGCCTTATCTACTGTGTAAGTCTGTTTCTGTATTTTCTTGCAGGCTTTTGAAGTGCTACAGGTTATTTATCAGCAAATGATTCATAGACCTTTAGTCTATGTGAGGACAGAATGTGACAGTCGGTATCTTGAATCTTGTACAAGTCACAGACCTGTAAATGAGAGGACACAACTTAATTTGACAGGTTATTTAAAATTGCATAGATGTCGGGATTTTCGGGTGTTAGGTAATACACCTGTCAGATCTGTGCTGACCTCCAGCAGCACACTTTAGCACACGGCTAACTTTAAAGAAATCCACCTCAGTTAAGTTGTCTTGATTACTCACTTAGCTCGCTCTTTGTTTGCAGTTTCCTCTGCATTTGTCTCACGGTATGAGTCCCATCAGGTATGCTCGCCATTTCTCTTATGCTTATATATTTAATGTTTGGAGCGGGGAAGAGTGATTGGAGGCTTTTTGTTGTCTACCTGAGCGAGCTGTAATGTGGACGCTTAAACCCCAGGTGTACTCAGCAGCGTAAGGTAGCTCGGGTGATCTTTGGACTTTTCACTCTAATCCATTTAAATAAAATTGTAAATGTAGCCTATGTAAGCCTACCTCAGTTATCAGTGAACTGAGTAGCTGAGGTCCTGACTTGTTACCAGGGCTGTAATGTTGAGGTCAGCACAGACTGTGAGACCCGGGAAGTCTGTTGGGCAGAACATGCCAATCTCTGTTGCACTAACTGTGCTCTTGCTGATAACCGGGCTCATTTGATAGCTCTAGTCTTAACAACTTGGACAGCAGCATATACATCATTAACTGAATGTGGGATCTAAAGTTAAATGGTGTTCTCAGTAGTTCATGTTACGCAGTTGCGATGTCCCACGTATCCCACAATGATTGTCGTTATGTGTATTTTTGTGTGCTTTCCTGTGGGAACTAAAGGGGAAAATATGTTTAAAAAATCTGAATAAAAAGGTTCAAAACATAACCTAGTTTAATATTAGTTTTTAACAGAAATTGTAAAATCAAGTAAGGAATAGTCCTTGCTTACTTTTGAGCTTTTTCATAACACCTTAAAGCTAACGAGTTTTTGCTAAGCTTGAAGTTACCCAAACTCAAGATTTCTACTTTAAAATGGGCTCAGTTCTTTCCTGTTAAAAATTGAAGTTGTATTTGGAGTGATTTAAGGAATAATATCCTATTCCATGTAAACTAAGCCTGCTGTTCGTGCAAAAATAATGCTTTTAAATCTGAACTTTAAGTCAGATAGCTTACTACAGGATGATTCTTTTTTTGTTGCTCCAGTGTTAGTCATTATACAAAAGAAAAAGCTGACTCTTACTGCAGATAGAACCTATAGCATGGTCATCTAAATAAAGCATATACATTGTGATACGTTTTCTATTTCAGTGTAGTTTATTGACATGGACAGGCTTGTCTACTATAATATAAACAGTTTAGTCTTTAAGCTACGTTTTTTTCATAAAAGATTGACATTAGCTGCTTTTTCCAGATAACAGTAGCCAATGTTGTCTTATCATGAAAAAGGTTAGCTGCAGTTCTGTAAGTCATCGAGAAGATAAGAACAGCTCTGAATAATGGAGCGATGGTGCGAGTTTGCAGCAAGGCCTTTGTATTTGGGGAAAGAGTAAAGATTGAAGAACTTCCCAATAGGCTAACAAAATCAGCCCTTTTTTCCCCGCATAAAAATTCTTAATAGCTTAAAAATATGAACTTCAGATAAACATGTTAAATTGTACAGGTTATTTTAAAAAGCTTAAGTTCTTAAACTTTAAAATTATAAAGCTGTCTGCAATATAAAGAATATTTCAAAATTGTGGTCTTTTTAAGCAAAATTCAATTTTATGTTCACTTTTTATTCTTCATGTGGGCCCATATTTGTAACACTGAGCCAGCGCTGCAGATGTAATTCCTATAATTTAATTCTTTCTAACTTTTAAGAGAAGATACTCAAGAATATTTTCTTAAAATCTCTATAGAAATTGTTGTTTTGCATTTCTTGCATCTTTAAATGTGTATCTACTTCCTGAATAAGAAAGATTTTCCTGATGTCACTGACGAATATGTGATTGCACATAATGGTGGACAGGCCCAGTTAGTTCCAGCTCTCTTACCATTATTAGCGGGTATGTCACATAGTCCTTATCGTAAGTTCAGTTAGAACTATTTTTGTACCTGAAAAGGAGTTTTACTCCCCTTTCTCCTCCTTTTCTCTAGTTTCCTCAAACCTGGCCTGCTAGTGTTTTCCTTCTTTACAAATTGAAGCTATGCTTTTTTGTTTCAGAAACTGCTTCTTGCATTTAATGCCTGGAATACATATCTGGGAGAAGACAGAAGAAAGAGCACATTGCTTCTGCTACCAGTACTAAAGCTGATTCTCCTTTCTAGTTTTATCTTCATATTTCCTGTTGTTGAAAATGAAAAAAAGAAAAAAGATGAACACTGCCCGTATTTTAGGATAAACAGAATTTACTCTGTGATTATTTGAAAGAAGAAGAATCCAAAAGCAAGAGCTTTAAGAAATGCCAGAAATACTGTTTCCAGCCATATTATTCTAGCATAGCTTTGAGCATACCTATTACTTTCAGCTCTTGCTTTGAATAGCATTGCGCTTAAGCTGATCCATTTTTCTCTCCTTCAGTAAGGAAGAAATTATTAATGGTGTTTATTACTGTATCAGATGAATATGCGAGTATTTTGCTTGCCAATACTTTCTTTTATGCTTTGCATTTCAGAAAGACGCAGCTATTACTGTGACGGATTTTGTGTTCCGGTGGATCTACAAGAAAAAGAGGGAGTTAATAAACAGGATCAGTCAAGTACCATTGCAAAAGTGCTGCTCTTGTTACCACATCCTGTTGTATTGGTAGAGATCCTACATCACTTAGGATATTTGTCAGAAAAGGGAGACCGCTGTGGACTTTCTGCAGGCTCTTACAGAATGTGAACCATGAGAGAGATGATGGTCTAGAAAAGGTAAAGCTGGGAAATATCCCAGGGAAGCTGTAGTTAAACATACTAGTAAAATTGTGACTAAGTTTGTACAATTTGCATGACTGGAGAGAAAGAGTGGAGACAAAATACATAGACAATAAACTTCAAGTATGAAAACAATGCTTGCAGAACATGAACATAAACAGGTCAGTGGGAGACTAGCGTGAGTATTTCCAGTGTTATTTGAAGAGTTAAGTGTTAGCCTGGGATTCTGTAGAAATCATATTCTCCTCTTCATTTTAGGTTTTCTGTTTGAGACCTGGATTCTTCATAGCAAAATGTAGTGTCTGAGATTTTCAAAAGGGGCTGTTCTGCCTCTTGGACCCATCTGTACATCCAGTATCTCACTTTTGGATAGGGAGAATCAACTCGGAACTCATCACTGCAAAGTCAGAGTTGTCATATATCTCGTTTTAACGTTCGTCAGCACTGAACTTTGTCAGCATTTTTTTTTTCACTCAGGTAGTATTTTCAATAAATTTTTTTTTCAGTATTTCTCATCTTAACAACCTGAATATTATCAGCAAAAATTACCGTGTTACAAGATAATCGCCTCTTCCAGAACATTTATGAATAGATTTGGATTTGATATTTCTACTTTCTAGCTGTAGCTGCTCAGCTAAGTCTGTGAAAAGAATAGTACACATTAAATATTTGTCCTAACAGCCTTCTTGTAAGTTTACTTCTGCTTTTTGTTGTCTGACCCTTAACAAAATGTCACTCTAGAAATTTCAGAGAATTGTCTGAAAGAAAAATTCCTAAAATTCAGGAATGTCTATCTTCAGAACCTTTTCCAAATTACAGCCTTGTATATCCATATATTTCTATTTCTTTACCTGTTCTCCCTGATTTATCCAGGCAAAACAGTTTTATCTTTTCACTTCCTTTTTACCTCTCTTAGGTCAGACATTGGGTTCTTTTTGTCATGTTAGCTTTGTATGAACTGTGAGAATATTGGAAGCATAGTATTACACAGAAATGCTCACCTAAATATCCCTTTAAAATGAAGATGCTGAAGAAGGCTTGTGCTTCTCCGTTTGAGTCCTTTGAGGGTATTGCATATCTAATGTTTATATGATGTGAAGAAAATTAGACATTCGTCATGGAAAAGTGCAAAAAGACAACATAGATAAACTTGATGGATTCTTAGGAATGGGCATACCTCTCACATAATTGCAGAAACCACAACTTTAAACTGAGTGCAGCATCCTTTGAAGGAAACTTAATTTCATACTGTCAGTGGTGTCATAACTTACTGCTTGGTATTTAATAACAATTTTAACTCAAGGGTAATGATTTTACATTTAAACTCCTATTAAAAAGATAAACACCTTTAAACTGACCACTCAGCTCACTTAACCATGGTGTCTGTTTAGTATGAAAGACTTTATGCATTTTTTTTTTTCCTCTTTTGGATTTCTGAGGCCCTCTGTCTGGTAATAAGCTTTAACAACTTGTCTGCCTGAGACCTTAAGGCTACTCAGAAGTCTGACAAAATTGAGGAAGATTCAAAGCTACTTACTTACATAGCTAAAATTGCATCAGATGACCTGCGAGAAACAGGTACCATTGCAAATTCAGGTTACTGTTAAGATTCCTGTCAGCAAAGGCAATCATTTCAGCCCTTTCTTGCAAAAGCAACTAAATAAAGTATTACTCAAACATCTGTCAGCAGAGACTTGAGGGTCTAACCCTCAGCGAAGCTAGAAACCCATAATGAAGGACAGCTGGTCCAAACTGCTTCTGCTTACATGAGGCTTCAGTACTTCTTTGATGTACAGGTAGGTCACATTTGTGACAATATAATTTTCTAGAAATAATCTGTCCAACATAATTTATGCAGTCTGTTTAACTTTTCATTAGGCTACTTTGTTATTTATCTTCAGATTCCTAAAATGCTCAGTGTCCAAATGTGTCATGTCTGTCTTCAAAATTGCTCAAACTTGCTGTGCTAGTTCTTACTTGTAAAGCAATTAAGTATTTCATAATTTCTGAGATAAGCAGAAGCCTTCTGATCTCCTTTCCATATCCCTGTCCTGTATCAAGCCAGTAGAACCCACTTCTTCCCTTTTCTAAAATGTTAAATATTCCGCTATTTATCTGTAATATTCCGTGTGGTTTCTTCCTCTGCTTGACTTTAATGTGCATACTTGCTATTCCAACCTTTTATCAAAGGGCTGTGTTTGTTTCCTTTACGCTAACCTTCTTCTTAGGTACTCTGAAGCTTCCAGAGGTTTTTTCAAAGTTCAGGGTGATCAAAATATTGAGAGCTAAGAAAAACTAAGATTTCGCATTGCATTTCCGAATGGGGTAAAAGGGGGAAGGTGAAAGGCTGTTTTTAACAAAACAGTGGATAATTGTCACTTCAGTAAAGAGTTTAACTGCTGCTGTTGACTAGAGATAGAGTAGTTAATTTACTTGGAAAAAGTGTAAGAAAAGGCATTAACAATTAGTGCATGACAGAATCTTATAATTACTAGTAGAACGGTAGAAATTAACCTGAAGCTTAGTGTTGTCTTGGGGAAAAAAAAAGTCTGAATCCCACAGAGATTAGGATCTTTGTCTCTTTTTTTCCTACTTTTAAATGGTGTTACTTATTTTTTATGCTGCTGTTCATTTTACTGTTCAAATTTGACTTTTATGGATTTCTTGCATTGCAAAAAACGCTGCGTTTTCTCTTTTGTAGCCTTCCTGTGAGGATCCCTGATTCTTTGTTTCAAACACTATCTAGAAACTTGAGAACAGTTCAAAATGCCAATTGCTTAAGGAGTGAATCTCTCTCATGGTATCACAAGGCAGGATATTTTTTTGGAAAGTCAGTATATACAACCAGAGTCCATAATTCTTCAACCTTGTAAATTTTTCAGCCTTGTAGTTAGAAATCCTGATGAAACTAGAATCAGGATTAGCTGTCTTACATAAAACTGTCACCATCCTCAAGAAGGTGTAGAAAGTTTTTGTAGGTGGAGAGTGGTTAGTTAGTGTGGAAGATCTTGTGTAACACTGAGTAATATCTGATTATTCCATTTTTTAATATGTATCCACACTAAGATGTTTCTTCCATGTTTGAAGGTGAGTTGGCTACAGCAGGGCCATGTTCTTGGTTCTGACGCCCTGATGGAGAAGTGACCCTAAGAATTGTTGACTTAACTGTGTGTAGATAGATGACTTTTTTTTTTTTAATGCCTCTAACCCTACCTTCATTTTTTTCATATCTCCAGATATTTTTAGGTTACCTTAACCCTTCTTAGCATGTGTGAATATGACCTCTGGTAAAAACCTGAGGTTCACTGTAAGACATACCTGAGTTTGATTTTGTTTTTTTAACAAAACTCAAAGTGTTTTAAAAAACCTCTGGATTTTATGCAGGCTTTTGGCTTCACTGTAATTTTAATTAGGTTTTCTGTATGGCTTTCGTGCTTGAAAGCTACGTGAGATTTAAACTACATATGAGTTGTACTTCTGTGTGCTGAGGGGCTTTGCAGTGTTCTGCTATTGATGTAGTTTGAACTATGCTGCTGCCTGATCAGAAAGTAACTCCTGAAACACACTAAGTATGTTTAGAGAGGAGACGTTGCTTTATTCTGCACAGGGTGCAAGGCGGAAGATATGCACAAACCAAGCACCCCTACTGAGGTTTTTCAGTCCATATTTATACAGTACAGTTAAAGCACCATGCCTATCTAACACGTATGTTCCGCCTACCTATTGCATATTCATTATGTTGCACAAGCATGCCGTGTTTTCTTGAGCCATCCTCCCACAGCCTTCTGCGCCTGGGCGGGGGTCTCTGCTGGTCTTTGGTGGTCGCTTGGGGAAGGATGCCCCTACTCCTTTGGGCCTTGTACGGTCACGCGTCATCGGGGGACGCCGCGGTCTTTGTTTCTCTTATCAACCCCTCCTTATCGAAGGAGGATGTGTGTCCTTGATTATAAAGTCTGTAGCTCTGAAATGTCCCTTATCTGGTGCCTTGATTATTATCTAAACACTTGTTAAGCATCCTCTATTGTAAGCAGTTTCTTTACCTTCAGTAACAGTCCTTGAATAGGAAGGCTACCACCCTTCTCATATTTTAGTTTCTTTTTTTCTTTAAACTATCATCTCCTTCTTAATTGTTAATCAGTCTTTTGAAGGCTTGAGGCAACAATGCCAACCCTTACTTTAACAGCGATAACTTCTTATGCTGGGTTGTTGTTAAAAATTCGCTAGCATTCACTGACTTACTTCCTAATGACATAAAAGCTACTGCAAGTCTCCCTTATATTCAGAAAATAAAATAGTTCATAACTGTGATGTGTCTGGCAAACTTCTTTTTTGAATGGCTGTTCCTGTAGATGGTGCAGTTAGTTATTCTGCACCAGCAAAGATACAAGTTTAGTAACATGTAAGTTTTGTCATCTTCCTCACACATGTTAATAAAGTTATATTTTAAGCAATGGTGAAAATGTCACTTTTCAACAAAATATTTTTCTCACCGAAAACGTTCCACTTTTGGTAATTGCTGAGGAGTGTGTAAATCCATTTCTAAATACAGAATAGATTGAAGACTGAAAATTGGCGACAATAAACATGTTCATATAATTTTGTTACCTATTGTAAAGTACAATTTAAAAAAACCCAAACCCAACAACCCCCCCGCCCCAATCCTTTTTTCTGTTTTCCTCCTCTGGTTTTCCCTTCAGAAAAATAAGCAGACTGGTAATAGCCAACCAAATTACCGATGCACAGTATTCCAACACGTTTTCTCCCTTTAACGTTTAGTACTATTCTTATGTTCTCAAGAGTATATTTTACATGTTTGCCATAGATTTGGAAGACATTATTCACACTGTGTTACACACCTGTGATTGAATCATGTGAATAACAGGTGTCAAGCGTACAGCAGGTCTCGATCTTGCTGACTAGTTTTCAGAATTGTGAAGAAAGAGGGAACTTCAGAAAGTACTGCTGCCTGTCCATGTATGCATACGCACCCCAGTATATTTTCTAGATTCAGAAACCCTGAACTGATATAAAAATCTGAAATGCAGTAAAACAATTGGATGATTAAATTATTTGAACTCTAGACTTGGAATTTGATAGGCTAAAGGCAATGTAGAACCAGTGGTAACCGACAGAGGTGCATTGGCAGATAAAACGTAAACAGTATTTCATACAATTTAAGGAAAAAAAAGGTTCAAATTAGTGTTTGGTTTTAAGTACTTAAAAAAAAAAAAGAAAATTTGAAGAATCATTAGTTTTAGTAAAACAAATATCACTGAATACCCATTGAGACTAAATCACAATGATCAGAAAGTAATCACTCTGAAAGTAGCTGGGCTATTTTAATTCGATGAGTTACTTAGTAGTGGATGTTTTACTGGCTCCAAATCTTAAACTCCCAGCATTTCTAGTGGAAATCTCCATTACCCATCTGTTGTTCTGAGGTAAATATAAAGAGAAATACATGTCTATAAATACTCAGAGAAAGAAATCTGTGATCAAGGAAGGTCTTGGCTGATGCAAACAGTGTATGAGCATTATCCAGGCAGTCTACCCCAGCACTGTGTCTATAGAGCATTTAAGTTAATTTTCCTTTTAATTAAGTAAACCTGAAGTATATCACTGAACCTTTACCTTCCTGGAACTGAAACATAGAACATAATGTGAGTGACTGAGTTGTTTGCTAATCGAAGCAATCAGTCAAGATAATGAGGGAGGATTTTCTAGTGAGTAGTGGCGGGGGATAGGGGAGACATTCAGAACCTCATTGAAAGTAGAAACATGATTAGTGGGTACAGGCTTGGGAGGGTTTGTGTTAGGGTTGGCAGTGAGGTTTTGCACTCTGCACTCAGGAATGATGTTTGAAAAGCTCATTGTTTATACTTGTTGTGCTAGGCCATCTTATACTCTCACTAAGAATGTTTTTCTGATATATGGCAACCACGGAATAGCTATTGACTTACACTGGAGGAGTAACTGCAAGTTCTAATTTAAACTGAAATGTTACTTCAGGGTGGAATTTTTACTTGCTTACTGTAGTGCTTACAACTATGTATGTGATCTGGATGGTGTTCAGCCCTCATTTATCACTTCTGCATACCCCTCTTGCAGCTGGATTTTCAAATCTGGTTTTAAAGTTCATTTAACATGCCTTCCAGAAAGTAAACATGTCAGTAAGTTTTGGTTTATTTTACATACTAATTCTTAAGATAGTTTAACTTAGTAAAAAACTATACTGCATTCAAACTTTATTCAGAGTTGGTCAAGACTAGTTTCATTTCAGATTATGGAAAGTGATTCAGAAACACCTGCAGCCAAGATTTATATCCTTACCTAAATTCTGAAAGCACTGTGTTTTTATAGCTCTTAAGAGGAAAGGCAGGAATTGCATTAGCGCTTGTTAGAGCAACAGTTAATGCAATGCTGACTAGAACTTCAAAAATCCAAATATTAATGTTAAAATATTAAAAAGGGGGGGGCAAAAAGTTTAAATATTTGATCTTTAATGAAGAAAATTACTTTTTCTCCTTTTGAAAAAAAAATCAGTCAAGTTTTAAGGCATTCGAGGGACATTAGAGTAAAGTGAACAAGGCTTGCTACTTTATTTTCTGTTGATCTGGTATCAAAAATAAAGACCTCAAGTCGTCCTGCAGGTTATTTCACTGGAATAAGTATGTGCAGATTTAAAATCTTCACAGATTAGTTACCAAGTCTCTGAGTGGCGATCATAATTTATTTCTCAAAGAACTGAAATATCTCATTCCTGTTGAATGTTACCTTGTGCTTAGCTTTTTCTTGTAGTAGAGAGATTCAGGCACAGTATGTTGCAAATCGAGGTTTCAAGTTGCAAGGATTTGAAAACATCTAACTTTGAGTGCTTTTGTATAGTAATGCTATATCAATTGGAAAATTTATGTCTGCATAAAGTTGTACTAATGTTTAAATCCTTTTCCAGAGATGATGAAAATTACACTGTGTGTGGCCTCGTGCCCCATAATCTACACTGTGTAATTCCCTTGCTTAAAGTAGATCGTGGAAGGCCACTAGTTACAGAGATTCTGACAGGTTTCAGCACTCCAGGCTGCTTTTCCAAGCTTTAAAATAGTGCAATGATGCCATCTTTTGCTTTCTTTTAGTAAATTTCAATCAGCTGGAATTGTCGTTCATCACTGACAGCACTCCATTCAGTATCGTTTCACTTGAATTAGGGTGATAAATCATACTATGCGATTTCTCTGAAGAGTTATAAAACCATTCCAACACTACATCTGTTAAGAATATAATGCTAGTCTTTCCATGCAGCAGAATGTTGAAGATTTAATCATAACAGCACCGTTTAGAGGTGTCCATTCATGTATTTGGATATATTAACTAAGAAAGATGGGTTGCTTCCTGAATGAGAAATACGTCTTGGGATAATCTCTTCTATCTAAGCTATTTTCTCTATGAAATGGGATTTTGAGATATAATTGTTTAAAATACCTTCGGGAACTTAAAAGCAACAAGTGTTTCCAGTATTTCTACAGCTGTGTGAAATGTTTTGCACGTGAAAATGAAGGTGATCAATTGTGGTTTCACAAAAGGGGCAAGCAAATTCTATTAAGACTGTCAGCAAGAGTTTTTTTTGTAACTTTCTTGAAGAGGGTAAAACTTTTTCTGTTAAAAATCACTACAAAATAAATGAAAATGATGTATTTGAGTTTTCATTTATTTTTATAATGACATTGCGATGCTTACCGAAATACGATCTGGAGAAAATCATGTTTCTTCAAGTATTGGAGGGAACTGATGCAAGTTGACAAATCTGTTTCTCTTGACCATGCTCTCTTCTTTTCTACTACCTAAATCCCAAGGACTAATTTCTACATTCTGTTGTCTCCCCTTCCCTGTATCCTGTTCTCCACTTAGTCTAGTTTGTACTATGAATAGGTCTTACACTTTCGCAGCCGTTGTGACATTAGTTCTCTTTCCAGCTTAAAGTGCTGATATATGTTTTAAGCCTTATTTTATTCACTGAAGAAATAGTTTTCTACATGCTTTTTGTAATATGTAAGTCTTAAAGTAATGTTATGTTTAAAAAAACCCTCAGTGCTCATTTTTACCCCCTTCAGGGCATTGATTCAAAACCTATTGGAAAGCTTTATTTGGTCACAGTTCAGAGAAGTGTTGGGGGTTTTTTTGCCCCCACTAAGCCTTTTTCTGTTGTTCTTTTCTTTTCTGAATGTGCAACTGTCATACAGTAGTACCATCTGAAGATTACATTGTAGTGTTTATGGATGATTTCACACTCAATTTTGTGTAAATATTGAATTCTGGATTGCAAGGTAATTAATTTTGTGCCCAGTATAAATCTTTTATAGTGGCTTTTACCTGGTCATTTGGCCTAGAATTGGAGCACGTAAGATGAGTGTAGATGCACTGCACAGGGCAATTATGAAGAAATTGAAAGCAAATGGGTTTCAGAAAGTATGTTGCAGCAAAAATGAAGTCTCGTGATGAGGGGAGCGGCAATTTTTTAAGGCTATGTCTATCTTGGTAAGCATTGCAGCACTGTAAGACTAGATCTTTAAGGTGAAACAGTTGGTAATGTGGACTTCTTGTCCCCTACGGTGTGTACTTTGCATGTTTTGATTTGGGTTAGACCTGATCTGACCCCATAGACTGAATACCTATCAGTAGTTTGGATGTTTTAGCTGCCCCCCCTGCACCCTCACAGGTGGCAAACTGTTGTTGTTGTTAGATCTGACCAATTTAGCATTCCACAGCTATCTGTAAGTTTGCCAAATATGTGACAAAAAATGAAAACAAATCTAGTTCTTCTTGTGAGGCTAGCATGCAGTTAGTGGCAAATTAATTTCATATGTATACTCTATCATCTTATCATGGTTTGTACTTTTAATTTCACACCATGACTGTAGCTTGGATAAAATGATGAACATTGGCCTAATTTGCAGGATTGCAGACTGTTATAAAACATTTTCAGAGAAATGTTTTCTGTTATTTCTCAAAATTCTGTGGTTTAGATGCCTTGATCTTCTTGGCACATGTGTTTATTATTCATATATCTTTCAAGAACTGAATTGTTTTCACTGATTAAATTAAATCATGATAAGTTGTCTTCCATATGATGATTATTTTTAAAAACCATCCGTCTCCTTTTTTTTTTTAGTAACATCAGGTGTGTCTTACTTCCTTTTTGGGATATGAACAAAGATGTTGCCTTATAAATTAGAATAACCAGAGGATTCAAAGGAGCTATTAAATTTGAAGAACATCGGCATCATTAAGATGCCTAAGTACAAAGCTGTCTCTTGAAGGCCACCAGGATTCAAAAGAAACATTAAAATAAAAATTCGGATAGTCCAGAGTGCCACAGAATTGTACATCTGTTTATGTCCAGTCCTAACCAGTGCTGAGAAGCATTTAGCCCAGTCAGTGTGCAAAACCAGCCAGCTCATTTACACTGACTTTCTCGGACCTTGGTCTGAAAGATGTCCTCGGAGCCCACTTACTGCACCAATCTGCTTGCAAGGTCAGTGGCAGGACTTGCTATTTGTATTATGGCTTAGGACACGGAGTAGTTTCCTCAGCGGTGGGAATGCAAGTATGTGTCTCCACTTTCAGGGACTGTCCTAGCCACCAATCTGTAGAATAGTTCACATCAGGAGCGTGTTTTTTTTTCTCCCTGCTTCACAAATCTTTTCACTTGTTACTGCATTATACATACAGTTAAAGGTAAGCAGTCTTGGGAAAAGCGTGCAGAATGTAAACTGTCTCTCTGTGAGCTCCTTGATGGCTAGACCAGAGTTTCATGGTTTTTATGTCATTGTGGCCCAGACAATTTCCTCTGGATTACTTTATAAACATCACCACCATGTGTGTTTTAAAAGAGAAAAATGTCTCCCTTCCAATAATTTGTAGGTACTTGTGATTTGGAGAGTGTTTTCATCTGTGATCCCAAATAGAGAGAGGTATCTTACTGTACGTGAAACACCTAAGCCCCAAAGAAGAGGTGGTTTTTTTATAACAGTTTTCTATAATTGACTTATTTTGGGGAGCAGCTTAAAGGAAGGAGTGGCTGGGGTCAGGGAGGAAAGGCATGGGAACATCTTAAACTGGCTTTACTGACTGAAGACAAGACAACGTATCATGTAACTATGCCTTAATACAGATGTTTGGATTCCTTTGTATTCCTTTGAGGGAGGAGCTGGTCATGTGCTTAAGTGGTTCTGCAGCACCTCTAAACTTTTTAGACATGAAATTATAATTTATTGGACTGTGGAATCCTTCACAGTTCCTGTCAGAGTTAAGTACACTCAGCAGTACAAAGGAAATTAATTGTTATAATTTATTTTATGACTTTTGCATATAGCCCCAAACATAAGGCTGCATATTATCCTAACCTGCAATTAAGGTATTAAAATAAGGTTATTTGGAAACAAACAAACAAACAAAAACCAAACTGAAAGCCTTTACATATAACCCAAAAGATAAGAAGTACTTTGGAGATAAGTCTTTGTGTCACTTTTTTCTTTTTTTTTTTTCTTCTTTTTTTTCCTCTTCCATCCAAGAACAGCTTGAAAACAAAGGCATAAATTCATCACCCTTGGCCAAAGAGTTCCTATTCAGGAAATGCATTTTGTGGGGAATTAACTCGTCTCCCTGCCACTATGCATTTGAATCTCAAGTGCCTACGAGGTACTTTCCTGACTTGGGACCTCCATCAACAAATAAATACAGAGGAAAACAGGTAAGATTATAAATGAGTTTTAAATAATACCTTAAAGTAGAAGGGTGAGAAGATGGGGGAAAGTTGCTTAAGGAGGATCATTGTATGATAGATACTTGCATGCGGTGTGTGACTGTATTTGCTGTTATCCATCTTGGGCAGTCCTTGCCAAGAGAGATTATTTGTGTCAAATTACTTTCCCATGGTTTACTTTAAAATTAAACTGTTTAATTCATTTTGTCTCCATTCAAATGTCATAGACCCGATTAAAATGTGGATCCCTTTATTTGCAGAGAGCATGCTTTGTTCATCTACTTTTCTCTGAACCATTTCGTGTTTTCTTTTTAACTTCTCGTTTTTTTAGTTGTCTTTTGAACACATGCTCACCTGCTTCAATGGATCCAAAGCTACTAATAAAAACACCCCATAATATATAACAGATGCAGAAGTGAATATAAGTGGAAACAGTTGAATAAGGGAAGCAGACCTAGAGCTGTCATCAAGCTCTTCACAGTCACTAGATTTTTTTTTCACCTGCTCATGCAGTGCTTGCTCAAGACCTGTTGGCAGTGACTATGTATTTAATCTCTCACCGTTCCCCCTGCCCCCCTCCACCTCACAGGCTTTTTCTAAGAGTTTGTGACTATATTAGATTCACCCTTAAATCCTGCTAAATGTGCTAAACAATGTAAAGTGGTTGCCATTAAAAAGACAAATTTATGTTCTGCCAGTATTTTAACTAGGGCCTCCTTCTAAAGTTTGTCCTTGGAGACTCTCTGGAATCCTTCCAGCTTGTGAGAATCTGGTGTGGAAGGGTGCATGTCAGCTTGGTGAGGAGAGCACTGAAGGGCTAGGAGTTTGTTGGCTTGTTTTCCCATATAAATAAAATGCATTTTGGGAAGAAAGGTGGAAATGCCATTTGGTGAACATATTTTATGCAGTGTTTTGGGTCTGAGGTGTGGTATTCTGAGACATACAAAACCTAATGAAAATACCATTATCCAATGTGTAGACTTCAGAGCAAAAGAAATGGCATCTATCTTTCTTCAAGAATGTTTTTGAATGCAATTGATGCTTGCTGTTCTCTGACATATTCCACATGCGAGAGTTGTGTTTACAGATATTTTTCTAGATGTGTGAAGAAACTTACGGGCAGGATGGCTTTAAACAGGGTGCAGAGAAGTTTTGATTTGGTTACAAAAATAAGGACTCCAGAAATCATAATTTTACGTGCATTCCTTTCCTGCCAGGAGTGTTCTCAGATCCCATTAAATGCACCAGGCCTTGTTGCCTTATGTACTTTGTGAATACAAAAAAGAAAGTAGATGCTATCAAAACAAGCTTACAGTCTAACAGGTGATATGAGATAATAAAATCAGTTACATTCTTCATTGTGATCTTTATCTCTGTTTGTTGGTTGTAATAATGTAGTTGGACAGTAAACTCATGGTAGAAGGACCATCTCAGCGGCACACCAGCATGATTCTATTAAGTTAAAACGCTTAAATGAAACCAAATCAACAAATCCCTTTTAAGTTCTGCCTGCGTGCCCTACAGTGCTTTCCGGTTCAACGCTGGGCAACTAAATAAGTTATAGACACAAATATCTCTTTAGATGCTTTTTCAAGGACATGTGATCTGACTGTCTCCATCAGCAGCATAGAGAACACATCCCCAGTTCCCTACCAGAGAGTACAGACAGAAAAACTGCTTTGGTCTCCTGCCCTTTCTCTGTCCCCTTTCCCCTATCCACATGAAGAGAATGAAATGCAGCACTCCAGAAAATAGTCACAGGGTTTCTTTCCAGGTAAATTAAACAATAGCATTTCTGCAGTGGATTGGTGCATGTTCAAAGGTGTTTTGTAGTTCGTGGTGCTGATTGAATTGATCTCTCTCTGTTCAATATGACCGTTTCATTTTCTTTCTGGAACTGAGCTACTGGGTCCTCTCTGTTCCATAGACCTCTTGAAACCACACATCTTTCTTTGTCGTGCAATCTAGCGATCACTTGCCTTTACAACAGAGCAGGACAGTAGTGGAAGTCAGTTTGGTGATGGCTCGTGAAACTGCTGTTCTTGCTACATTGTGCGCTTCCTTTCCCTCGGCTGAACATATGCCCTTGTATTTAAAGTTCAAAGTAGCTCTGCTATAGAGAGACCCATTTCTCTGTTTGTGCACAGATGCTCTGCATCGGGCATATAGACAAATTGTAAGTAGAACTTTACTCTCCTTAGTTTGCAGCCTCCTTAGTTCTATATGGTTCCAAAGTTTTAAATATGCATAGAAATAACCATGCACTAAAACATATGGATCCAAGTGCTGACCTCGGTTACGTCAGTGTAAATCTAGCCAGTAACTGTTATCGGTTGGATTTATGCTAGTGCTATTAAAATAAAGAAAGGGAGTGATTTATTAGTGATGAACGGAGTTTTTGTGGCCATGTCAGTCTTGCACAAATTTATAAGGTTGTTTAAGTACTGATACTCACAAGTTTAACTCTTTCTTTTATTATGTGTAAAGAAGTCTATGGCAGGTCATTCATTGCACAGTAAGTGAATGGTAACTAAGAGTATATTAAGGAAAAGTTCCATTATTTGAGGTAATGACTTGTTGGATTTTCTTTAAAGTCTCGGAGCTCTTGTACTGTCCTTCATTCAACTAATTTTTTTTTATTTAATCTTTTTTGTTTGATATGTGTATCACTATTACATGAGAATATCCTTGGCTCAAAGAAAGAGAATTAGCAAGACAGCATGTTTGTAATTTCTTTCAGGGATACAGATGTGCAAGTGTTCAGTGTGATACATTTTCTGGGCATCCGCAGAAATTATAACCAACATTCAACAACAAGGCCAGGAGGGGCCGCAGGGAAAACTTCTTTCAGGGGTGTTGATCGTGACTCAGAATTAATGCTGCTGTTTGGTCTACGCTTGTCTTTCCGTTCACAGTTCTTTGTGTTGTTTCAAGCTGCACTGAAAAGGAGATCAATAAATAGATAAATAGATTTGCATATGTAGAATGAGTAAAGAATAATATGTGGGAAGAATTATCACTTCCTTCTATAAAAGCTTTTGTCTTGGATAGGCGGTTTAAATATGTATTGAGCATAAAATACTGTGATATGTATTTAAATAGTATCTAAATAAATTAACATTGTAGGATATGCTTAATTACTACATTAATGAATGCTTTGAACATTGTAAACATTCTATAATGTGCGAAAATGAGACTTTCGTGAGAAGACTGCCAGTAAAATAATTCAAATTTAGAAGTCACAGAAACGGCAGGAATGACTGTTCTTATAAGCCTGATACTGCACCACTTAAGTCTGTGGCAATACTATCTTGTGCAGTAATCACTGACTCTGAATAAACCATACAATTTCTCTTTAAAAGAGCACCACAGTCATTTCAGATTTAGGAGAATTTGAAGGCTCAAGCTATATTTATGGACCTGAGCACAACAAAATCATAACTTTTAGGAGGAATGCTTTAAAAATAAATCCTTTAAAGAAGGTCCCTGATTTCTGCATCCTGAAAAACTGTTCAGTGTCCAAGAGTATAGCGCTGAAGGAACTGTGAGTGTGTACCATTGTGCCATTGATATATGCAACATGTAGAAAGTAGGAATTTTCCTGAGATACACATGTGAATAAACACAGAGTCAAGGCTCTAAAGCAGCCCAGAAATATTTAGCTCTCTTGATGTCTGCAGCTTTTCAGAATATATCCTACTTTTACTTACCTGAAAGTGGTTATTCTCATCTTGATACACATATATAAAACTTTTATGAGTTCCCAAGAATCTGTGAGAAATTATGCAAGTATACCATGGGGAAAAGGAGCACAAAATCCTCTAAAGGTGGATGTTTAAATGATACAGAGAAACTGTGAACTAATATCGAATCCTTATTAAACACAGCATGGAGCTGTGGTCTTTTCAGACACACTGAGTTGATAGCTCTAAAATATTAAAGTGATTTCTGATGTCCAGCTCTAAGGCAATAAAAACAGATCTTCAGATTTTTATGTATGAAAACTGGGCTTATAGAATAATAATGGCCGTCAGGAGGATGCTGCACATTTGCAGACCTGCCATTTTCAGTGCTGATATGCTACCCATATGTTTCTGTCTGCAGTTTTGAGACCACTGAGGGTACATAACAAAAGCCCTTGTTCATCTGGCCTGAGCAGCCTCCCTCAGTGCTGAGTGCAAGCATGGCAGTTAGGACTTGGCTTGTAGGACTGCTCTGCAATCCGCTGTCATCATTTGCTCTTTGTGGCAGAGCAACTTAATTCTATTCTGTTCGGAATTAAATGAAAGCATTAAAAATGTCCTGAAGTTGTTTTAAAAGCACGAAAAAGAAAGACCTATCTTAACAGGTGACATTGTTCTTGGATATTCATTCTTAGCTTATATGTCTTTGGAAGAAGGGCAAGGTAGTCACCTAGATAGGACTGCTCATTTTTTAAATTTTTTTTTTTTTAAGACTAGAATTATTCCATGGCAAACCCACCTTGTTATTATCTCTGCATCAATGAAAGATGAATAAAAAAAAAAATAGCATGAAGGCAGAGAAGCATTCTTTGAACTGGAAGTGGTTTTGCCAAAATCTTGAAGGGTGCTGTTTGTTTTTACTTCTAGCTGTTTTTTCCTATTATATTTTTCCTTCTAAAAAAGGCAAGAAACAAGAAGATTTTTGAAGGACACTTAGTCTTCAGCCTATATTCATTACGTAGTATCAGCATTCCAGTTTGTAGTCTGACAAAACTACTAGAAGATAAAAGTAGGAGCATGAAACTTCTTACCAACTTTTTAACATTAAATAAATTTTTGCAGGCAACTACAGAAGAGTGCAATCCCTGAAAAAAAATACTCATTATTCCCTAAAGCCAAGCAAGCTATTTGATAGACTTGAGAGTGTCTTATGGAGCACAGCAAAGCCCTTAGAGATAGCCTACAAATGAGTCATTATTTAGGGCCCAATTGACTTTGCTTTACAAATTCCAATTCATGCAGTTATCCTTGTAACTATGTTACCTGAGTGAGCAGAAAGTATTATTGCGACAAGAGAGTTAAACTATCATCTCAAAATATTTTTGTTTGGTTCTAACTCTTTACAGTCAAACTGACATAGAGTCAACAAATCTAAGTTGAAGCTGGAAAAAGTAGTTTCTGCTATTCAATACATCACCATTAATTTGATATTTGAACACTAGAAAACTATTAAGAGTTAACAATGGAGTCAGTTTGGGTGAATTTGTCCTATTGCTCTAGTTTTCCAGGATGCCAATTTCCTTTTAGTGCCTGGGAGCTCCAAATCAAAGTACCTAGGGTAGTATTTGGCATTAGCATGTATAGAACAATTTTACCAAGATATTCTATAAAGTGAGAGGCAAGTCTACTCATATCAGCAAATAAGTGATGAGATACTCCGTTCTGCTCAGTGCAATCCAGTACTTCCATCTACAGTTAAACAGATAAAATAATTCAAGAAAGGTAGATAGTCATATTTCCATGTAATATATGGTCATCTACAGATCAGATTATCTTTTTCCTAATAAGTGCTGATAATTTGTGCTAAATTAGTCTGTCCCTCTGTGTGACACCTATATAATGGTTTCTGCAGTATTCTGTGGAATTATACGTACTCCCTGAGACAGGGAGAGCTAACAGTAAAAGTAGTTATTGTACTGGAAAAGACAAGAAAATAATTAATTTCCTGATAGGTAAGGAGGAAAATCCTGTCTTCATTTAGAATCAGTTTTCAAGAGAAGTGATTAAGGGCATCTGTCAGGGACTTCACGCGTAATTAGACATGTACAAATGTATTCTTATGGTGTTCTGCTGTATTGTGATTTTAACAGAATCTGCAGAATTTGCCTAACAAATAACAGAGCACTATGGTTTGACTTTTTGGTTGGTTGGTTTTTGGTTTTGTTTTTGTTTGTGGTGCGTTTTTTTGGTGGGTTTTTTTTTTGTGTTTTTTTTTTTTTTTTTTTTGTTAGGCATGTGAAGTACCTCCGATTTTTCATGCATGGATCTAAGTTTATGCCTGTCCCTAAGGTTTGAAAGATTCCGGTCGTGTGCTTCCTATCAAATACATTAAGAAGCACTATATGTATTTATATATACCATATATGATGAATTCTGAAGGTCTTCAAATTTGTCTGAGCTAAATTCAAGATAGAATTTCTTTGGGTTTAACTGTAATCTGAGAACAGGTTTTATTTTTGAGTTGTTTTCATTGCATCACATTTCACAGTAGCATTATATAGTTCTAATTTACTTTCAGCCCAGTTGGTGAGGTATAATTGATAATTGGTCTGCTGTCAGGATATACCAGGTGATAATTACCTTGAAGCATATTTACCATCAACACACTGAATTCTTCCAAAATATTTCTGTGTATCAACGACACTGTAAGAAATGACCAAATGGCCCTAAAACATGTGAAACTGGTTAATACCTCTTCATAAAGGCAGACATCCATTACTCCAATTAGATATCTGTCTGTTTGTACTGAGAAGTAATATGAAACACTTGGCAAGAATATTAATTCCGTATGTATATTATGTATCTATCTGTTTATCTATCGCTACAGTAATACAGACATACATGTGCACAGATGTATTTGGCTCTGCTAAAATAATCACATCGTACAAAGAAAATGAATTCAAAGAATAAGTCACCAGGTACAAATAGTTAAATGTAAATCACTCTGTTACCAGTCTAATTTTATTGAGGATTGAGTTGTTCCCTTCTATTAAAATGGATGCATTTTATATTTTGGTTATTTGTCCTTGGATTTCACCTGAGAGGATCTTGATTTCTGAGCACTTTAATCCAGTCCTTCCTCCCATGATAGATACCTTTTTTTCTGAAAACTGGAACTGTGACAAAAATATTAGCACAATATTTTATCATTTCATCATTAATCTTTGAAACAGCCTTAAAATGTCATTTATTTTGTGGTAAAGCAATGAGAAAATTTCACATATGACAACATATATTTGTTTAATTTTTATCATAGAAATAAAATGGGCTCACGACAACATTTTGCAAATGCCTGAGGTATCCCAGTCAGTCCATACAGGCATGATGTGCTTGCTAGAGACTTGACAGGCAAGTACCCAATATATATTATATCATGTCCAGGAAACAGCAGTGTCTAGCTCTTTGCCAGCTTTACTTATTTTGTGCCAAATTCTGTGTTTGAAGTGGAAGTGATTTGCTGAAGATTTATTTATGTACATTATTGAAGCATGTTATACATTAGTCAAGACAGGTACGGAGATAGCTGGCATATTAAGGTACGGAATGTATATTGGGTCTTAGACCTGCCACAGTTAATGTGTGCATATACATTTTTGTGTACATGTTTGAAAAGATTGAATGTTTCTATTAAGTAATTACTTTCATGTTTGTTATCATTTATTGAAATCTAACAAACAGGTGTTCTCAGAGTTTCTCACACTTTTTACCTGGATTTGTTCTATCTTAATCTGAAACTCCCCCAGATTCTTTTTTCCCTTCTCTTCCCTCTCTTGCACCAAAAATTGCAGGCTGTTATGAGTATTAACCTAACCTGGACAACAGTACATTCCCCAAAAGGTCTCTGAGAAAATAACTTCACAGTCTTGAGATGCTAAAGGATATCAGACGTATTATTCATTGAATACTATTTATTTATTAAAAATAAACCTATTACATACAACTTTCTTATTAGTTTTGTTCTTGTTTCTCGTGACTGGAGCTGCAGCAGGTGGAGGTGAGGGTTTCTGAATTGGGCCAAGCATGTGGTGATGGTGCTGCTGCTGCTGTCCTTGAAGAAGAGCCTGAGGACGCAGGGGCGGAGAAGACCAGGATGCGTAGGGACACACCCTTAGATAAGTAAATGTTTAGATTTATTTCCTATAATCAAAAATGTGTAAGCAGCTTTGTACTTACTGTTTTTAAAATGAAGCAGTGATCGTCCTTTAAAATAAAATGGAAAGATAAAATTTCTTCTTCCACAGGCAAGTACTATACTAAAGTTTTTAACAGATGTGCAAAACCAGGCAGATTTGATAGGCCATGCAGAAGATATTCTTACACTTGCAGGATAAAAACACAGCATATTTTTGACAGAACTGCACTTCCTACTAATGCAAGCTCCAGCTCAGCCTGGGAGCTGTGAAAGAAATCAATGCATTGAAGTTCCCTATCTAAATAGCCACTTACCAATGAAGAATTACCTGGGTTTTTGGGGGAGTTTTGTTTTTGTTTTTTAAATGCATGATTGCAGTAAATAAATAGCTGGGGTTTGTGACTGGAAATTGAAACCCTCTGCAGGCATGTGGTCCTGTATGTCAGAAGGATGACTGTAACTTTATATTCAATCCTGACTGTAAAAGCCTTGACAGCTTGTTGTTCTGCCTTCAGTCTAGAAAATTTGTTGTTGCTTGGCTAATTCTGAAGTCTACCATGCTGCGGTGGGCAGAATTTTATTAAGATTTCAAGGTATCTTTCTCTCTGATAATGTCCCTATATTTTGTAAAATACTGTATCATGGCAGTTAATTGTTATGCAACAAAGTTGAATTCTCAGATTATCAACATCAAGTTTCTCTTTGCTCTTCCATTGATAACTAGTATTTATTGTCTGGAGTAGTGTTTTGGGTTTGAGCGGCAGGGTTTTGATAGTGGGAAAGGGACTGCAGGGGTGGCTCCTGTGAGAAGCTGCTAGAAGCTTCTCCGGCTCCAAGTCAGACCCTCCTCTGGCCAAGGCCGAGCCCGTCAGTGATGGCGGCAGCGCCTCTGGGATAACAGATTTAAGAGCGGGAAATCTGCAGCGTGGGTGGAGATCGGAATGTGAGAGAAACCCCTACCCAGACATGGAGGTCGGTGAGGAAGGCGGGGGAGGAGGTGG
>JAVKLA010000053.1:679173-699462 GCA_034782735.1 Sagittarius serpentarius | reverse complement strand
GAGGACTGTCTCCCATGGGAGGGACCCCAGGCTGGAGCAGGGGCAGAGTGTGAGGAGTCCTGCCCCTGAGGAGGAAGAAGCGGCAGAGACAGCGTGTGATGAACTGACCGCAACCCCCATTCCCCGTCCCCCTGCGCCGCTGTGGGGAGAAGGTAGGAAATCAGGCGTGGAGTTGAGCCCGGAAGAAGGGAGGGATGGGGCAGGTGTTTTAAGATTTGGTTTTACTTCTCATGATCTTTGTTTTGTTTTAATTGGTAGTAAATTAAATTGATTCCCCCCTCCCAAGTTTTGTCTGTCTTTTGCCCGTGACTGTAAGTGGTGAGTGATCCCTCCCCGTCCTTGTCTCAGCCCGCAAGCATTTTCTTTGTATTTTCTCCTCCTCATCCCACTGGGGCCGAGGAGTCAGGGAGGAGTGAGCAAGTGGCTTCGCGGTGCTTTGTTGCTGGCTGGGCTTAAACCATGACAAGTAGACATAGTGGTTGTCTCTCTTTCTCAGTAGTTCATCGTTAACTGAGGAGGGTCTCATTGTTTGTTGCAGTTTTCACTCAAGTAAGACGTTCCATCCTACTGTTGGTCTCCCACCCAGTAGTTTTTGCCCAGTAGTCTCCTTTGCCCCATGCATGATGGACAAAGGTTGGCTTGTTTGTGTTTTGGGGGCAAACAATTCCCAAATGGCCTCTTCTGTGGTACTCGGGGCCTTAGAATTCAGTAGTTCTCCTGCTGGGGACAATAAAGGAACAGTCTTATATTAAATCCTCTATAATCGTCATCACCTCAAGAATGCCAAAGTATTTTCTTAGAGCTGTTTGGAGGATATAGTGTGCACCAAGATGTATTCACACTCATGGAATGTGTGTGAATGCCTATGGAAGTGTGGTAGAGAGGGATAAGGGAGAAGAATTACGGAGATTAATGTGAAGATAGAGTAGGTCCAGGTGAAAGTGTGGAAGACTTGATGGCATGTTTGTTAAGTATATCAAACTGACAGCCCATAAGAGTCATCAGAGCATGTTTGCAAAACTTCAGACTTGGTGCCAACTGTAGTTTTGCTGCAGTTGTTGTCCATGCTGCAAAGTTTTGTACTCTGTATTGTGGTATTTTGCTTTTTTAACTTCTATGGGTGCTTCCTTCAACATTATCAGTCTCGATATAATGAAATTCAGGTAAATAGAAAATTAGACAAGTTCTTATCCTTTGGCTGAGACTACCTGATATAACGCTAATTGTAAATGAATAATGGTTACTTACCAGCCCTGAGTGAAAAATACATATGTTATGGTTCTTACAGGCTATAGTGGGGAGGAAGTGTTTTCACCTGTGAAGGTTGATGCAGAGCTTCTTACACAGGTGCTTCCTTCATATTCACTGCAGAGCTGGTCCCAGTCTGGCCATGAATTCTGCTCAGTGACAGCTCCTCTGAGGGTGAGAAAGGTTGTACAGGTGTTATTGGGGACCTTACTGGAGCTGCTGAGCATGTAAAGGTTAAATTGTAGGGGAGAGGATGTCTTTGAAAGCGGGATTTTACAAAGCTGGTTCTGGAAAATAAGAACAGTCAACAAGTTGATCACTGAGATGCATTCAGTGTGATCAGGTTTTCCCCCTTGGTTACTGGTTTTAGCTGAGTTGCCCTGTAAACTGCAAGTTCTGTGCAGGATCGATCTCATCCTTTTTATGTTATAGAGTAGGAAAATGAGTTCAAGGTAAACTGTTGCTATCCTCTTAAAAAAAAGTGTTTACGTGTCTGATAGGTAAGAGCAGCATACTTAAAACAAAAGGAAATTTCCTTTTGAAATGGTATTTGATCCAGCAAAGTCAAATCAATGCAAAATGGATACTTTCCACAAGATGGCGGTGTAGGTGCATTTTTTAACTTTTCTAAGCTAAAATAAATTGTTCTGCAAAACCCGAAAGTGTTGTGATAACCCAGCCATTTATAACTATAAAATAATTACTAAGTGTTTTATTATTGGAGTTAGTCAAATCCTGAGTGATACAGAACTTCAGTAACTTCCATTACCACTGGGTTTTAGTATCACCTATTTAAAATATATATATATAACTGCTTTCCTGCTTTCTTGCCCTTTGTTTTGTGGTTAGAGGCCACAAGCATTCTGAGCAATGAGATGTCTGTTTAGATAATATATGGTGAGGGAACACTGAAGATGATGAGAAACCTTTGCCTTTTTTAGCCCAAAGGTAAAATCAGGGCTAAGGTTTGTCATGAAAACATACAGAGTAGAAGTTTCTGAGGAAAAAATATTTTGGTTTGATGTTAGGAAACAAAATGCCCCCTACCCTAAGTATTATTGGCTTTCAATTGTCCTATGTTTTTTCAAGATGAGGCAGCTAGTTTGTTTTTTTGGGGGTGGTGGTGTTGTCGTGTCCCCCCTGCCTTAGAAGTTAATTGAGGCTTTTAACTAATGCCTCTGCTCAGTTTAACCAAGGTGCCTTTCATAAGGATTTGTATCAGTATAAATTTTGCTGCAGTATATTTCATTCAGCAGGACTGATCTGTCTCTCTCTGGCGTATCAGGGAGTGGAATTTCATATACATCCAAATCCATATTCTGATTTTTTAAACTCCTTAATCATGGAGATATAGTACAAATCTCGTAAGGAAATACTAGAAAGCCTGTACTTCATTTAGCAGTGTGCCTTGGAGAATACTAAAATCACTAAACTGTATTTTGACTAAAACACACATTTTTGTACATGTTGTTTTAGAGAGTCTCCAGCAGATGTCCCTTGAGAACTTCGCATTTTATACAAGAGCAACTGCTGCATCTGCAAAGAACTGGAAAACAGCTGGGAGGCTTTCTGGAGATGGCTATTAGCACTGCTTTCCAGAAAAAGATGGACAGAATATCTGCTAGATTGTTTAATCTAGGAATTCCCCAAAAGGGAATGCAGATAGCTATTGTTTTGAACAGAGGTGAGAGGCATCCAAAGACTTTATTTTTCAGACCCATGTGCCTTTTTTTGAAATTATAAGATGTTAATGTATGTTCTGCCAGACTGCTTTTTTTAGACTGTCCAGTAGGAAAAATTAGGAACCATTTTTTAAAATAAAAAATTAAACTATGTACAAACATTTTATGTAACACTGTATTGTCCTCTTACTTTGAATCTTCAGACTTTCAAAAAACCGTGTAAATAGTGGAGAAATTATTTGAACCTTTGAATGTAGAAGAGGTTTATCTGGCGTCGGTAATGCAACGTGGACTTCAAATGCAACTCTGCAAGGTTATGAAACAAAAAGGCTATCTGAAGCTACTAGGAAAAGAAAAGGCATTATGGAACCACATTGAGAAAGTAAGCAAACTTAAATATCAGAGAATTATGTAAGACTATTCTTAGTTTGTTTAAAGCAAAAAAAGTATTGGCTGTATCAACACAGATGCTACGTTAACTTTACTTCTTACCACCACCACCCCTCCACCCCCTCCGATTTTCTTAGGAGAGAAAATATAAAATACTCCCTTTTGAGAAAAACTCTTTGGCATTCTCAAAGTTTCAGGTTTCTTATAGGACATTACAAACATAAAGGGATTTGTCCTGTGTGTACTGAGAGAAGAGGAGTTGGGGGCAAAAATATGCTAATTTCTATGTTTCATTGGCTTGTTGAAGGTGGATCTGTGAATAATCTATTTCTGCATGGATGTCTTAGATGTGCATCATGTTGTGGAAATAAAGATCAGTATTTTTGTGCCATTTTATATGGGAGAATGCTGGATTGATATATTTTTCAATTAAATAGTATGTTTTTAGGTCAAGAAATAACCTTCTCATCCTTGCTATTTTAAGTGATATTTTGTTCCTGTGTTTTCTTGTGGCCAAAGAACTGTAGTTTTGTCTACTTGTTAGTTTGTGAGATCTGAGTGTTTTCATTTGTACAAAACTTGTGCAAACATTCAAAAGAAAATGAATGACTCTGAAAGCACTTGTAATTAGAATATTTTGAAGTCTTGGAAATAACCAATTAAAATTTAGATGCAGTATCATCCTTAGGGACTCAAAAGAAATTTTCTAGCTCACTGTCTACATCAGAAAATAGTAAGTTACTGTAATACAATGTGTATTTGATACTAATAATATGTTGATGTATCTTAGAGTAGAAAAAAGAAATTATTCTTACAGTCAGAAGGACAATTTATGACAATATAAGGCTGCAAATTACATGTAGTTGCATTATCCCAGTTCTTGGGAAAATGGTAAGGGGACTTCTAGTAATCATAAGCAGTCAGCAACTGTGTTTTCATGTCTTACAAAGGAGGAAAATGGACAATATTATGTTTTGACAATATCACTATTGGACTGATAAAATAGAATTTTGTAAACTAGACAGCTAGTGCTACTTTTTGCCTGAATTGGACTCACCAGATGTTTGAAAAAAGACTTTTGTGCATTACTGTATAGTCAGAATTTCTTTGTACATACACCTGTGGTTCTTTCCTTGCATACCTGTTTTATCTGTGTGTGTATACAATTCTCAGAGACCTGATAATACACTCAGTCCTCTACTTGTTATTAACAGCTGTCCATGTTACAAGTTTAGAAGCAAGGCAGGAATATGCTCTTAGATAATATACTGTGATTTACAAATATTCCATGAGTGTTGTTTTTTACTACATTTGTGGAATTAACTTGGTTCTGTCTGTACTAATGGTATCATTGTAAGAGAAATAATGAAAACATTTGAAAACGAGGAAGGTGGAAAGGCAGAGAGACTGGAGGTTCAACACTTGTCACGCAATATATCTAACTGTAGAGTGTGTTTTGGAAGTGGAACTATAAATGCTCTTCTATACGCGTCAGGGATCAATACATGGCAGGAAAAGTTTCCAAAGTCGAACTGGATTTGCTGATTTTTCTCTTTCTCTCAAGAAGGAGAAAAAGGCCATTACCTTACAGCAATGAGCTCTTCTGACATCTAAGAATTTCTGCATACCGCATCCAGTGATACCTCGCTCTAATCAGTATAAATAATTTAATCAATATAATAAAAACTGTGCATGTGTATATGCTCCAGCTGGCTTTTGCACACAGTGCTTGAGAGTTTTCAATTAAGGTAAGTGATTTGATTTGTAAAACATGAGTTACTTAACTTTATTTACTTTGATTAAAATATGCTCCCCCCACCCATGTTCCCAAGTGCCTGAAAAGGCAAACATACTGCTGGAAAAGAATAAAGGTCAAACCATAGTCAGTGTGCCTTGCCCAAGTAGGGCGTTAAGAGCATATTGAATCTCTAGTCTGTTATTTCTATTGATTTCAGTTTGTAGAATTATTGTTGAAGTGATAGAAAGTTTCTTGGGTTATTTTTGAGGAATAGATGAGAACCAGATGTTTGCTACAGAACACAATCTGACGGTGTAACAGAAATTCAACTGTGCTTTAAAATCCCATTATTTCATTTGTAAGCTGTTTTGCTCTAAATTGAGTGTAGCAGTAATGAAAAGCCAGAATGAGAAAACTTAGGCTTCCTACAACTTGATTTGACTGCAGCCATGGGAAAGTGGAAAAAATTGAGAGGAGCTTCAGTAAGAAGGAACCACCTATCGTCACCATGTGAAATGTAATGGTGTTTATCTGTATTGAATACCTTGCTGTGTTGTAGCAGTGCACAAAAACTATGCTACAGTCTTGGAGGCCTAACAAGTTTATCTTTGTCCTTTTGGCCTATTTCTTATCTGGCTGGCACAGCCAAATCTGTATGGGTTTCAGGGAAGTGTTAGGGCTTTTAGTGCTTTACTGATTAGTGTTTAGTGATACAGCTGTTTTGTGTGTTATATGTCTCCATAAGTGTATTGAGGTATGATGGAAAGAACATCTTGCCAGTGTGTAGAAGGCAGCCAACAAAGAACATGTTTGGTTAGTCCCAACAACCATTGATTTGGTACAAATATGTTTACTGTTTTGGTGCCCAGTAGGATTTGTGTTATGTTGCCTAGGTTATCAAAGAGTTTCAATATGTGGCTTAAATTTGTATCAGCTTCTGAAGCTGATACAATCAATATTCAGGAACTACCCTAGTTGGCTGGCAATTAATGTAGTGAAAAGTGTTTGGCAATCAGTGAAGTCATGGAAACTTACTGTACAGGTTAACTACTGATGTTTGTTTAGTAGATTTCAGTACCGTGTTGAGGTCTCAGTCACTGCCCTGAGGAATTTACAATCAAAGATAGGTAGAGATAATGAACCCGCATTGAGTTTACTCAGCTGAAAATTGTTAGCCAAGCCAAACATGATACATCAGGCATGACAGATACCGTATACCTTGCATTCCAGTATTAGTGAGCCAGTGGAAATAATTTAAGTATTTAAATGAAATACAGGAGGAATTAAAATGGAATTAGGACTGGAGGAATATGGTGGAAAATGAGGTAACTTGCATTGCCCAGTGAAAACTTTAGAAGGGGTGGATTTTTATGTTCAAAAATCATATGGAAGTTGGAGATAGGATTATTTTATTCTTCAGAGCAAAGTGCTTACATAGAAAAGTGGCCCAGAAAGGGCTGAGCGTCAGTATTGTATATAAAAGTCTGGGTGAGAGAAATAAGGTATTTTGAAGATGAAAGAACAGATATGAACTTTGTATGGGAAATTACTTACCTGACTGCCTTCAGAATAGTTTTTTGGTTTGTTGGGTTTGTTTTGTTTTGTTTTCTTGAAGGCAATTTGTCTCACTTAGTTTACTGGGTCAATGAGAGCCCTGTCCTGAAGCTGAGTCACAAAGTGTGTCTGTTACCTGGCAAGCTGAGTGCCAGCGTGCTCTCTGCTCAGTTTGCTCTGTTTCAAAACACGCTAACTACTCCATCACATCAGTGTCAGTACTTCACAGAGCATTCAGGTGCAAGTCCCGAATAGCTGTGTGCTAAAGTAGGCCATTGAAATTTAATCAAACTGAAAGCTCTCCTTTCTTATCTAATAGTGATAGTGATGTGTTTTATCACTTACAAGAGAATCACTGTATGAATGAATGAATTGAATGTCTTGTCAGTAAAACCATAGTTATCTATGTAACACAATTGTTATAGATCCATAGTCAAGGTCACAGCAATTCTTGCTCAGTTTGACTGAACCAGATTTATCTTGGCTTTGTGCAGTTAGATGGAAAAGATAAATGAAACATGAGAAATAATTGGTTTCTTTAATTTCAAATTTGAAGATGGATAAGGTAGATGGATTGAGTAAATCTTGATTAGCCTGTTCAACTTCTATGTCGTCTGTTTTCTCACACTTCTTTACATCAGTTTTGAGTTTTCTTATTTAATTTTTCTGTATGAGCTTTATTCACATTTATGTGCTACATTATCGCAAGACTTGGCTGAGTTTACATTACATGTGCTGTTCTGTTTCATTTGACCCTTTTCATTTTTATTCTACAGCATTGTATATGTTCTCATTTGTTCAGATGGCAAAAGCTTCATCAGAAAATAAGAGAGAAAAATTTGAAGGGGGAAGGTGTGTGCTGTAAGTAGAGAGGCACTAATCTTCCCAGTTCCAAGACCTTATAAAAAGAATTTTGGATTAAAAAACAGAGAAGACTGGGGTTATCAGGAGCTTTGAAGATGTGAACTTAAAAGGGCAAAAGGAAAAAACTTAAAAACTGGTAAGTAGAAGGAATAGCAATCAGAATAGTTAATAAAAGCCATCAGAGCCATCAGAATAGTTAATAAAAGTAGGCACTGGAGCAAAATGAAGAGAAGGCTTAGAATTTTCTGAAAAAAGCAGCTATGATGTATGGCGGAGGGGACGGTGAGGATAAGAGGCATGTTAGAACTGTTGGAAAGGCAGATGCGTTTATGGATAAGTTACAGGAACCAAAAAGGGTTCAAAAATAATAATAAAAAAAGCCAGGTCCTGAGATTTCATGAGTAGCACTTCTTTAGAGTACGAAAATACTCTCTGCTTTGATTTTATCTTGGTTAATCTTTGTGTACGTTACTAACTCGTGAAGTAACTTAAACCTTCCTATATTGCAGTTTCTTTTTGACGTGCTTTCTAAGGTGAAATTTTCTATGCAAAAAGTCTGCATAAACAGTTCTGTCTGGATTAGCCTTTGGCGGGTTATAAAGAACGTTTAACATAAACGATTAGTGAGTGATCTGGAACATGAGAGGGTATGCATATGGTCCTTGCATGGAACAGGACATCAGACTCAGTGAAGGTTATTTCTTAGAATAACATAAAATAAAGTCTGGTTGTGACTGTGAGAGGTAAGAGGGCTCATGACTAGTAATTAGGTTTATCCTCTATGATAAATATGTTTGTGAATATTGGGTGTAATAATGCAGGTAAACCATCCTGTCTGGTAATCACACTTTGTGTTAAAATCAGTAGCAAATTTTTGACATTTCATTTACTAAAGGGAAGTAGGAGAAGTAGGGAAAAGTACCTTTTTGTAATTAAGAGTAAGAAATTATTTTTTCTCTCCTATTTATCCTTCCCAGCTCCATGTCCAATAAAAATAGAATGAGGTTGTTTTGTTTTATATTGTTTTTTACGTTCAGATTGTTTCAGTCAGAATAACACTTCCAAGAGGTCTGTGCATTACAGTTTAAGCAACCTCAGGAGTATGTTTTAATTCAGATGACCTCTCCAGCTTGTGTAGTGATGGACCAGTGAATTATTCTCCTACTCAGTGTCCTACTGGCAAAAGCTAGCATGAGGAAGAGGAAAGGGAAATGTCACTTGAAGAAACAAACAAACCAGCCCCACCAAACCCAAACAACAACTCTGCAGGAGCAGGAGGCTGCTTTAGAGTAGAGGCAGTAGACCACATAATCACTTTGCTATAGAGCTGGGTAGGAGTTGTGGCTGTATCACCCGTGACCAGGATACAAACTTTGTACTGATGCGAGTCACAGCAGGATATTTGTAACCTGAAGCTGAATAGTCCATAAAGGGATCATGCTACTGCATTGTTACTTCTACTGTCTTTGAAATCCTTAGCAAATGGGTATTTACTGAACAGATTTAAAGAATAGCACCTTTTATTTTACATGTTTCTAGTAAGGTAGTTCTGGAGTTGTAAAGACTCGTGCGTAGAGCCCTGACAATCCTGACTTGCTGTGGATCTTACTTATAAGCACCTATCATATGTGGTAGTGGTAGGCTCATTAGCAACATCCTTTAGTGGAGAGATTACCGGGTATGCACACATTTACAATACATTCTTCAAAATTCTGGAGAAACCTGAATGAGGAAAGTGGTCCCCAGGGGTCAGAGTGCATTTACTCTTTTTTTCTTGAGGCAGGAGCACGAATGAGGAAGCTCCTGGTCGGTGATGCCCTGCCTGTAAGTGAATGATTTCCCTCTCTGTTTTCTTAGGACTTCAGTAGGACTCTTGTACCTTCTAATTCAATCTAAATCACTTGAGCAGCAGGGTGTTGTTGAGAGCTATCAAGTGCCTTGTCCAGTTGCTAATCCTTTAAGAAAAATGTTTCAGGTTTCTGATTTTATATTTCCATTTTCCCCGTACATTCTGAGATCATACTGTGCTTGGTGGCAATATGCTGTTTGGGATGAATCAGATATGTTATGGCACTAGTAACATGGACTGGAGTATCTCACTGGAGTCCCCATAATAATAATAATAAATAATAATAATAGTGAGTATGAGTCAATGCAGGAGTGGCTAAGATTAACTCAGAGTTTCGGGGAGCCAAGAGATGATTCATCCTTCGAAATAAAGAGAAGCTGCTAATAAACAGTAATAGACATTTTCGGTTTTGTTTGCAGCATACCAGCACTTGCTATAGATACTGGGGAAGCAACACGAGGAACTGAGACTCTCATACCAACAGCAGCTTTGTAAGCAATGACTTAGTAGATGCACATTGAGTTGTCGCTGCTGTGGATATTGGCACTCTCTAGTGCCAAGATACAGCAACAAACTACTGGCTTTCCTACAGTAGCAGCTGACTTTTTTTCCGGTCCTTAGTGTTTTGTCAGCAACAAATATGCTTAATTTATAGTGTTCAAAGTGGCAAATGCCTTGGGTAACAGGAAGGCCACTCTGAAGTAGATTCACTGGACAGGAGAATGAATTTGCTTTCCACAGAGTAGACGTGTTTGCGTCTCCAACTTACAGTATTTTTTGCATATCTGCCAAATTATTTTAACTGATGGGACCTCATGCTACTCTGCCTGCTGTGACAGTCACTCTGAACCCCTACTGTCTTGAAGCCAACTTCACAATTCAGTGCTGATCTGTACCTGGCTGTTGTCCCACATGCTTCCAGCTCATGGAGAACTTGCTTGCTTCAGAAGAACAACAATGTGACACTTATTTTGCTCAGCTGTCAGGCAATGCCTTGGACTTCCTTGCTGGTGTGTCCACTTGTAAGAAAGCTTTTATGCTTTCTAGTAGCTGCAGATGGTTGAGTTGGTTTTACCTGGTCAAAGGAAAGAGAGAGGTCAGGGCCAGACTCAACAGTATCATGATAAACTCCAACTGGTATCCAGTATGATGCAGAGATTTCTGTCCTCAGGGATTTTGTTCCTCCCTACACATTGCTCAAAGTGGAAGCAAGCCTGGTGTGTCACAAACTGTCATCTTTTCCTGATATATTTAACGCACCTACAACTCCTACTTTTGTTGTCTGTGCAGTGCCTCGGACCATGGTGGCCACTGCTCTTCTTTTGTCCAGCCAAAATAGTTTCATCATGTAAACTAATAGCTTATGTTTCTTTTAGAAGCAGGGACAGGAAAGAAAGCCCCAAGGATACTTTTACTGGCCATGTTTGTTCGTGTCCTTTATTTTTCAGAAGTTATTTATGCTTTTTTTTCAGTATCAAGTGTTTAAGTGGGCCAAGACCTACTTCACAAACATTTCTGGAAAAAAAAGCTATGTCAGGCACTTTTGTTAACACTCATACACTCCTCTCACCTGGGTCACTCTAAAATTAATGTTTTCAATACATGCTCTTAAGCAGTGTTTTTCAGTCTTTTTTTTCTTGAGAAGAAAAAAATGCCGTAATTTTCATTGCAGTTCATCTTCTGCATTATTGGTTTCTCACTGACCTTGTACCTCCATTGAGGTCACCATTCATACAACCAACCGTCCAACATTTTCCTCAGCTTTCCTATTTGTCTTTTTGAACACAGTTCTCCTGTATGATGGGGGAAAACACCTTTGTATCTGTGAACTCAGAAGTAGTTTTTTAATTTGTCATCTCTTCCAGTGCTCAGATATCTCAAATTCAATGTCTGCACTGTTAAATGTTCACTAAATTCCTCCTCTCCAAAAAATAATTGGCTTAAAACCTTGAGAGCGCTGTTTTCATTTGTGGCTGTATGTGTCTGCTTTCACAGGAAAAATGAATTTCAAAAAAAGTCTGTAAAGCACATACCTGCCCTTAACATTTGAAAATGTATTACTTTCGTTAAGTGGAAAATGTTGAGTAGATGGTGATTTCAGAGGGACTGCCTCCACCTCTCCTTGTTGAGTTTTTTTTCTTTTCATGGCTTATAACAACCTGGCTTATAAATCGGGCTGAGCTGACTCTCATTGCATATTTGACCTATATCTTGTTAAAGTATTTTGTTTGTTCTGATTACTTTGTGTGTGTGTGAGTGTACTGGTTTTGGCTGGCATAGAGTTAATTTTCTTCACAGTAGCTGGTATGGTGCTATGTTTTGTATTTGTGACCAAAATAGTGTTGATAATACAGGGGTGTTTTAATTATTGCTGAGCAGTGCTTACACAGAGTCAAGGCCTTTTCTGTTTCTCTCACTGCCCACCCGGAGAGGAGGTTGGGGCGGGGGGGTTGCACAAGAAGTTGGGAGGGGACACAGCTGGGACGGCTGACCCCAACTGACCCAAAGGATATCCCACACCATATGAGGTTTTCGCACGGCAATAAAAGCTGAGGGAAGAATGAGTAAGGGGGGATGTTTGGAGTTAGGGTGACTTCCCAAGTAACCATTACGCATGATGGTTTCCTGCTTTCCTGGGGATGGCTAAACAGCTACCTGCCCATGGGATGTAGTGAATGAATTCCTTGTTTTGCTTTGCTTGTGCACGCAGCTTTTGTTTTACCTACTTCACACTTTTACCCTTCCGATTCTTTCCCCCATCCCACAGCGGGATGTGGGGGGTGAGCAAGCATCTGGGTGGGACTTGGCTGCCTACAGGGGTTAACAATGACAGTAAGTTGTCTTACTCCAAACTTTTCATATCCACTTTCTTCTAATGAACTCGGGAGTACTGTGCTGCATACGAAGAGTTTATTGGTCTGTCCTACTTACCTATTCAAAAGTGGATAATCCTTGGCTGCAAGTGAATAATCTGCTTGTAGGTAAAACACTCAGATGACACTGTATGGGTAGCTACCATGTAAAATAGCACAATGGAATTATCTAAAAGAGAGATGGAATTAAGAGCATATAACTATTATTTTGTTTAAAATAAATGTAAAACATTACTCGTGTGATCAGTGAAGTGATTACTATCCTTCTTTATGCATTTGTGCTGCAGATTTTGTTAAATTAATAAGGCATCTGACTAGTTATGTCCCATTTAGCAACTCTTCTGAAGAGAGTTGTATTATTGTAATGTGTAATCTTAGTGAATTTCTGTCTACCACAGGCACCAGGAATCTCTCTACCTTGGAAGCTGAATTAGTTGGTACAAATATTTCTTTTTCTTTCTCACACTATCCATTTATGACATGCTACTTCTACGGCATTCAAGCAGATTAACTTTCCTTTCCTTTCAGATTTGAGTACACACACATAATATTTGTCTCTTTCCCAGGTAGAACTGATAAGCGTTGTATAAATCAGATACTTCCTAAAACCGAATGTTACTTAAGAAAACGAGAAGTTTTCCCAAGTTGAGACATCTTTCTCCATACCTTCTTACAAAAGTTGTGTCAACTCTGTTTAATTAGCAGTGACGTGATATCAACTGATGATTGTACAGACTGTTGAGAGACCTTTGTGTTGCAATGTGGTGTTCCTTTTCCTTGTGGGATGACTAGATTAGATTGCTCTGCAGTACTGGCCTCCATCATAACACATTAAAATTTAACCCATTCATGTTCTGGAAATAATGGCGTTTGCCAGGTAGTAACCTTCCTTTGTGGAAAGGTTGCAGCTTGAGTAATTTAATGGGAAAAATTTTAACCATTTTAGGAATCCTACATAAATATTTCTTGGACAATAGTTAGCAACATCTATATATACAACAAAGCTCACATTGTTGAACGTGGAGCAAGAAGGGAAAGAAGAACAGAAAAGAGAGATGAGAATCCAGTTGTCTTTATGCTGAAGATATTTCAAGTTCTTAGTAAGGTAGAGAAATCATCAAAAAAATTACAAGACAATTTACTGTTGAGCCAAGTATCCTAAAAAGTACTGAGCTCTCAAGCAGATGGAGTCTATTGTGTTTTTCTTCTACTCTAAACAGTTTATTAATTCCTTCCAATTAAATGTACGTTTCAGAGTGGGAACATTCCTGTGGCCTTGCGAAAGTCAGCCAGACTTGAGGTGATTCATAGTAAGACTCTCCTTTGTGGGGATCCTGAATTAATAAAAATACTTAGGAAGAAAATAATGCAGATATCCAGCATTCTGAAAGAATGAACTTTTGTTCAAATTCTTTTTATATGGTCTGCTATTTTTATTCATCTAATTCTGCATGCACACTGTACCTAAAATGATATTGCTATGTGAAAAGAATGTAAACATTATACTTCCCATCTTTCTGTTGTGTAATAAGTCTTCACATTGGTTTTAGTTTGGAAAATTAAAGTAGATTAGTCAGTTACTAATTATTTATTAAACAGAATAGTTGGCAGTGTAAGTTATTTTGGAAGTTTGCATCTCTGTGCTGACTCCCAGTGGATCTCATACTAACTGTGAGCTATTTCCCTTTACTTTAAGAGCACTTGGTGGCCTCTCTCTTTGCTGTCCCTCTTCTTTCACACTCAGCTGTGACATGGACTTCATCTGTGTCCTGATATTGATTATTAGTTCAGAAAAGTTGTGGGGAAAAAAACAAGAAAAAAACAAACCCAAAATCAAGATGTAGTTGCTTATGGTTTTGCATGTACAGATACAAAGCATAAAAGGAATTATTTAATATAATCCACTGAGCCAGAAGCCAATACAACAGGGTGAAATTTGTAAAATAAAATTGATTTGAATATGTGAAAGCTTAAGAGTGAAATCTATGAAGAAAGGGACACTTGACAGAAGTTGTAGAAATCCCAACATGGTGCATTTTTGTAGAACAAACTAATCCTGTTTGTAAAGAGCAGCCTGTATTGAGATATGCTGGATGATCTAACCTAGCAGGTCTGTCTAGGGTTTTTTTGAATGCCATGGAGGGACTGGGTGCCAAAGATAAAGAAAAAAGTTAACTTTGAAATCCTATACTAGTGTTCTAATTATCTGATGTGATAATACATGGCAAGAAGAGGAATATAAGCTGGTATTAAGGTGAACTGCAAAATGAAAACTCTACTCCAAATTTTCATCTAAATCCTTCTACTAGGTCACTTATTTCCCACTCAATACAAGAACACATTTTCATTGTAACTTTTTTGAAAACTGTGACTTTTTCACAAGAAATTGGATTTATGTGACCTCAGATATCAGAGAATAACATTTTGGAAGCTTTTGATGGAGAAAGTTAAACGAGTTTACAAAGGATGATATTTTTATAAAGCTTATTTAAACTTATTTTATGCTGAGTTTTCTTTGCTGTTTGCCCAGTGGGAATATTCAACTCACATTGAAAAAGCTCCTTTTTCAATTTTGTTTTTCAATTCACATTTGAGATTGCTTTGAACAAGACATGACTTCTTACAGGTAAACAGAGTACCAGAGCTGTGGAAAAAAATGGAATCGATCTTTTGATTAGTCTCACAGCATGCCTTAAAAATTAGAGGCTTTTTAGAAAGGTCAGAATGACTTTTCTAAATTATGTTGTCTGATGCTGAGAAGCAGCACCAGGTTCGCTAAAGGCCTGTAGATAGTCACTGATAAAGTAGAGAATATAAGGGAAACTATTTTGATGTTGCTAGTATTGTGTAATAATTTGTTCTGAATTTTAATGGTGACCAAACACACTGCATAATTTGAACCTCACTGGTATATCCTGAGAGTGGTTGTGGAGTAGAAACTGTACAATTTGTTTCTGTTTGCTGCCATTGGCAATCCTGCACTAGAAGTGCATGTGTCTTGGCTGGGAAAAAGCATGGGCTTCTATCATTAGGCAATAGAATTGAGCAAGAGATGGGATCTTGTTCTGTGATGGAGAAATGAGATGTTTTTTTTGAAACGCACCAGAAGGTCAATAATTTTTATGAAACATCAAAGCCAAAGGACTAAAGAACAGGCTGCTGCTTTGTAGAGGTAGCAAGATTATTCATATTTTTTACAGTTATTTTGAGGATAGATATCTTTCAGGCATGAATCACTTTCAGATGGTGGGAAAAAGCTTTCCATGTTGATAGGAATATCTCGTTACAGTCGCCTGCTTTCTTCTGACAGTGATAGTGACTGCTATTAGAGACAGGATATGGAAGATTGACAGTTCCTGTGTACTCCGATATGTTCACTGTTTACATAAAGCAGAGGGAAATACTTTCAATCTACATTGCTTTTAGTTTTGATGGAGAAAACAGATCCAAAAAAACTAAATGAAAAGTCTGTTTACCAGAGAAGCACTTCGTAAAACATGCAGGAGAAGCTGCATGAATTTCAGACATGTAACTTTTTTACTAATTTTTCTTTCCTTGTCCTGTAGGCAGAAGGAACAGAAAAGACTATGCTGTCTCACTTTTTAGGCTTTCATAACAGTTTTGATCCCCTTTTTCTGTTTAAAAACAACAAACACCATAAACCAGCTACTGAATGTTCCCACTTAACGTCATCTGCCTGACTGTAGTCAGTTCTAGGCTTCAGGATCTACGCTGTTTACAATGACTGAAATGGATATATTTTCCCAGTTTATTGGATTTGTTTCTAACAGTGTAAATTAACTTTCCTGCATCACAATCCATTTTTTTTTTTAAATGTGGAATTGTTTTGGGAAAAAGAACAAGATTAGATTAATTACTATACAAAGTGTTCCCAAAAAGTCCAGCAAACAAAAGGAAGCCAAGATTGCGACAGATAAGGAATGTCATTAGGAACATAGCTCAGGGCTTTTGTGACTTGTGGCCATAAACGCAGGAAGTAATTTTCCTCCTGGATCCTTTTTACATATAGGAAGAAAATAAAAGTCATGATTGTAGGTATGGTGCATGGGAGATACTGAAAGATCATATAAATGTCTGCACAATAGGATGGAGGTATCCCCATATTTAGGCACAATGAGAGCTTTTGAAAGGATGAATGATTTTTGTTTGCGTGTATATGGATTCATAACTCCTAACTGCTATTTTTTTTAGGATGTTACCACTAATACACCTGGATCTGAGATGGAATTACGTAACTTAACAGCACTTCCTTTCTTAACAGTCAAATAACGTCATAGGGTGTCCCTGTTCTTATGCTCTGAACACTATGTTCACAGAATTGCTTAGAAAATCTCTTCACTTCTGTTTCCAGTATGTCAGCTACAAGAAGTACATGCAGGAGCTTTAGGTATTTTAATAATTAACTAGAGAACTGTCTAGACTCTTTTATTATCTCAGTGTTAATTTGTTTCATATACATGGTGTTTGTCTGGGGGTTTTAATCAAACCAATTTAATTTCCAGAACTTTACCTTCTTCTTTAGTACAGATCAAATTGTGTATGTGTTTATCTCTATATGTGCAGTGTATATGTTTATCTCTGTGTGTTATTTTCTGTGATTAATAGGTAATTTTCAGCTTTTGTTTACAGTTCAACCAACAGTACTTTCACTGCTTTCTCAGGAGACTTTATTAACGCTTATGTTTGTATATTATACACTTGTTATTTAATCCGTCTATAAATATGTTCTTTATAAGGACTTTTTTTTGGTGCTAAAGTTTAGCTAAGTATCTTGCTATTGGGTTTTTGACTCAACCACATGTTTTTCGTGTTGTATTTCACAGTTAATTCTTGCAAATTCAAGCTGGTATCATGTTCAGCAAAAAAAAAATAATATAGTTTATTGTTTATCTGGCCATCTCATTTTCCAGTTGCATATTTCCTACAGTTCACTGATTTTTCCTGAATGTTTTGGAAAATGAAGTTTTATCTGCAAATATTCTTCCTTTACTACTTATTCGACATTTAATTCTTCCCTAAATCTTTGTTTGTACTAAACCCTGAGGGCAAACCAATTGCTTTCATTTTAGATTTAGACAAGCAGCTTCCAGAACAAACAGAAAGGAGGTTTTGGTGAGATAAACAGAGTTGGCACATTACAGGAACTCTTCCTTTAAAATTCAATCTGCAAATCAAAGTTCTTAGCGTACAAAATGACAACACTGGGCGTGAAATAGTCTTCTGTGTGGTAGCTGGGAAAGGGGTTGGGGTTGTTGGTAATCTTGCAGGTTGTTTCGTTTCTGTTTACCAGAGAAAGTGTCATTTTGTTTTCCTCCACTAATTAAATGCTTGCCACATGCAAAGCGCAGCACTGGTTTGTATAAAAAGGAGAGGTCAAGTGATTAAAGAGCTACCCAGAAGTTTGTTTGAATGCCCCATAGCCATCAAGCACCCGCGGGAACTTTGCCATATAAAATACTATCTCCATTAAAAAGACCTGTAAAAATCTATAGACTTTTTGAAGGTAAGATCTAATCTTTAATGTCTCCCTGTTTCAGGTCCTCCCCTGTAGATTGTAGTCATTCTTTACTGCACAATCAAGCATATAAAATAAAGAGTATGCTTCGTTAATGTGAGAATGGGAACTGTAGTAAAACATAAGGTAGAAATGCCGAATATGATTGCAAGACTTGGCTTTCTGTAATTTCTTTAATTCTGCTTAAATTTCTCTCTGGATCCCCAGTAGGATTATGGATAGTGCAGAGAAAAATTATGAAATAATTGGCATTCCAGTAATCGTACCGTGGACTCTGGAGGAAAGCATGGAAGCAAAGTAAGTAATGTGTATTTCATTTCATTAGTGGTTAGAAATTATGTTGATCAGAATATAAACAAAAGCTGGCAGTCAACAGTTTTTGTCTCAAGGGAAACAAAATGTTTAATTTTAAGTTGAAGCACTCTAAATTAAAAAAGTAAACAGATTTGTTGAAAGGAAATGTTTTAAAACTTACATTTGTAAGATTTCATTTAAAATTTTTTTTCATAATTTATAAATATTTTTCCAAAGAAAAAAAGCTGACAAAATTAATGTATGTTTTCCAAGCATTTTAATGACAGTATACTGGGATTTTACTCCTATCAAGTTCCGTGGGGAAAATATACTTCAGGTCACAATGTTAAAAGGAGATAAAGTAGATTACAACACTGCCTTAGGTCAAGATTGACTGTCGCTAGCTATAAGAATGTAAATTTAAAGTTAAGATATTCAAGGTCTTGTGGAAGCGGTGGGGAGTCTTCTAAAAACTAGCCCAAGATGCTACTTTTTGGGAAACTTGGCACAGGACTGTAAAATCATCACTGAAAATTTCATCACAATTCTCATGAAAAGGCTTCTTTTTCCTCTAGGCTGCTTTTCCTAGAAGAGGCTTGCCTACATAACCCATATTCAGCAAAAATCATATTTCTGAGAGAGAGGTTCTTGGTAATTGTTTGGGGTTTGGTGTGGTATTATTAGTCATGTAAAGGTTTAGGGGCTACGTCAAAACAAGAGCTGAGCAAGAGATGAAAACGGAAAAGATTGTGTAATGTTTCTGTTGTATCTTTTTGTGTTATTTGGAATTTCAGATTTATTTATTATGACCTTCATTATTCACTCTTTGTTTTCTATTTTGATTTTAAAATCCCTTTGCCAATCCCAGCCAGAAGCTGCTGGGTACTGTTAACTTTTGAAAGTTCCTCTTCTTCAGTATGGGCGGTTTAAGAAAGAGGTTTAGGATCAAGGTCAGTGGTTTGATGGAACCAAAGACAGAGTAAGAGGCTCCAACAAGCTGCTGGACGAAAAAGGTACTTGAGTGTGGTCTAACAAAGAACAGGAGGAGAAGGAATGAGGTTCAGAATTACCTGTCCCTGTAAGCACAAACTATTTTTCATGATGTTGTTCTGTCTTTTGCTGAGAAGAACTTGTTGGGAGAAGACAAAGAAAGGGCAGTTTACTTCTTCCTGTCAGCCACTTAGTACTTCATCAGTTCTGCTCCCCGTCCTCGCCCTGCCAAGAAATCCACATCTGCAAACCTTCTTGTAGCAGGAAGTCAGGTCTTATAATGAATGTAATTTTTCTGCAGCAAACTTTTTTATTTAAATTAGGGCTACTGATTTTACGCTGTACCACTTCTGCTGAGCATAAATTTAGCATGGAATTGTCCCAGGAAGTAGGAACTTCACAAGGCATTTTACTTGCAATGTTTTTCTCCATCTTCTCTTGATATTTGGTTCATAGACCTTTCATATTCTTCTGTAGCATTGGCTGGTGCAAGGTTTCTAGTGAGAGAGAGAATGTTCATGTTTATTAAAAAATGGTTTCACAGCATATCAGAAATCACAAATTGTTTGGAAACCAAGGATGCATGGAATCCTATGATTCAAATCATACAAGTGCAGCAAAACAAAATCATTTTTTATAACAAACTAGCAGCAGACAGCTAAAAGGCAGAGAAAAAAATCTGAAGCCAAAGGAGAGAAAATTATGAATGTACAAGTTAATGCCCCAAAAATTTCAGCAGCTCTATACTGGCAAGTACCCTCTGTGGTTTGGAAATTAAATATCATGAAAAGTTAATCCAGTAAGCTTTCGTCCTCAGGCCAAGTGTGAGAAAGAAAAGCAGAACGTGCAGGCCAGGTCATGTACTTACAAACATCTTCCTGCGTGGTCAGGATGTGGGCTTGCTAGTCATCCTTGTGCCTCCATGATCCCATACCAGTGCTGATGCCAGTGCTCCCTCGTGCTGTGAACTGTCTCAACCTTCTGAAAGTTGAGTCACACATATTGTGAGGTACAAAAGACTGCGGAGAAGCTCTTGGATTACTTGCACCACTTTATCAGCAGCTGGCTTGTTTACATGAACAGCTCATTAAGAAACCCTGTAACGTGACCCAATGGGATGAACATCTGGCAGTGAAGGAACAGGGGCAATATGGGTATAGTCAGGTTCTTGGTTCTACTCTCTTTTCCCTTTTAACCTGTTGTGACGGGTTGACCCTGGCTGGACGCCAGGTACCCACCAAAGCCGCTCTCTCACTCCCCCTCCTTAATTA
>JAVKLA010000053.1:644134-669283 GCA_034782735.1 Sagittarius serpentarius | reverse complement strand
TTGATGTTAAAAAAAAAAAAAAAAAAAAAAAAAAAAGACAGTAATCTAAGTCATATGACATTATCCCTCACTTTCATTGAACCATCTGGACTTCTGGAGCTACAGCTGAAAACTGTCAACATCTCTTGATGCAAAACAAAGAGACCTAGTTAAAAGGGAAGCTCAATCTGAAGAATCATCCTGTAGAAAGTTTAAAGTAGCTCAGCACGGGAGGAGGGAAATCATTATCTGTCAGGAGAGCCCCATCCTGCCCAAAAGCCATAGCATTAGATACCTAATGCTGTTCCTTTAAAGATTAGGCTCATATTCAAGATTTCAGTGGAAACCAGATTTTGGTTTTACTAAAGTTTATTTTTGGTTTGCTGTTTGCAAAGCTTATGTTCCAAGCAAGAGGAAGAGATCTAGTCTCTCACATCAGGACTTCCTTAATGTAAGGAAGCTACAGGGAGGTCTTGTTACTGCATGCATCACCCCCTCAATAATAAAACTGATACACACATGATTTTATGATACACATAATACATGTCAGTTCCAGGTCCTTCTGAACTGTACGGAATATAATGTGTTAGCCACATAATTATGTTGATGACTGTGGTTATGTATCTTTTCAAAAATGTTTCCTTGAATCAAGGCGTTAAATAATACAAATAAAGTAACGCTGTCAAGTCACAAAGCGGTTGCAATGCCTTATGATTTGGGCTTTCAGGTAGGATCATGCAAAAACAGAGTTCATTATTAATATTTATTCTTCACCCTTAGAAGATTCCTATTTGAAACTGTAAGGACCCACTGAAAAGTAAACTCGTGTCATGTGAGATTGAATGTTCATTACAAATAATGATCATTATACGAGTCTAGATTATTACTTGTCATTTTATGTTCTTGGCAATTACGGTATCTCATTTAAAATATTTATTTTTCCTTTTGGCTGTTTCCCTACAAAACTGGAACAGTCATCTTAAAAACGATGATCTCCCAGGCAAAATAAATTAAGTCTTGGAATTATGTCAAGACTTTTAATTGAAGATGAAGTTTCAAAACAATCCTTGTGCAAAAAATGAAACTGACTTTCTCCCTCTAACTCATCTTTCTACCTACTGCTTCTCTGGATGTTTCTGTCTGTAAATCAAACATATGCTCTTTTTCTTGCTTTCTGGAATACTTCCAAAGGTTGGGGGGAAGTCTTACAGGAAACCTTTCCAAAACATATTTAGGACTTGTTCTTCCTGTGCAGATAAAACCCTCAGATGTGTTTTAATACAGACTAATTGAAACTGGAAAACTGTAATATTTAGTTTGGGGCTTTTTTTTTTTTTTTTTTTTTTTTTTTTAAATTAAAAGGTAGAAATTTGGCCATTTCTATTATAATTTTAATCAAGAGTTTTTCTTCATTGTTACTTCCTTGTTTCTTTCAGAGAGTTCCAGATGTGCTAATAATTTGAGATTTATCTTAGTATAAATGTTTATTTGATCAAACGAGCATGTATTGCATTCTGAGACTTCCTTACTGGGTTATCGGATGGCAGTGAATGCAGTATCTGCTTTTCGTGAAGTTTTCTGTATGGCTTTGATTTGAAAATGTCTGTCTTTGAGTTACAAAAATAATCCGAAAGAAAAGACTTACACATACAAGAAAGATATGGCTTTAATTCTTTCCCAGATATAGGCTTAGGTTTTCCAGGTGTCCTGGGGTCTAATTGCATATTTTATTAATCTAATTTTGTCTTGTCTGACTATTGATACACCACTTAAATGGAATCCATTCTTAGAATACTGCCAATTCATAGAATCAGAATTTTGTACCAGTGCAATACTGTAAGTCAGTTGTCCAATGTCTAAAGTGATTGGTTCTAATTAAATTTCTTTCTTTTTTTCTTTGGGGGCATACATTGGACTTCCAGCCTTTTGTTAATAACATTCTTAAATTATATATTCTTTCATTGATCCCTTGGAAAACTCAGCCCTCTCTGTTTAACAGGTATTTCTTTTGGGGCAGCAGGAAGTAGAGACGAACAAAAGCAGTCAAGGCAACAGTTTATCAGCAACATACATACTGACAATGTATATTGACATATTTACAATATTCCCATTGTTATTTGAAGTGTGTTATTAAGAGAAGCTGCTGAGTTACTATCTTAGTGTGGTGCTTGCTAGTTACATGGTTTGTATATACTATCATTATTATTAAACCTTCCCTTGTTTAGAAACTACATTGAAATACTGCTTAACAAGGAGAGAAGCAGAGGTAGATGATTATCAGTGTTAGGAGCTAACTAAAGAAGCATACTGACCTTAAGTTTACATCACAGCTTTTGCATTACTCTGTCATGTATTTGGAAATGTTCTGATTTTAATGAGACAAAAGTAAAAATTAATAACAATCAAAGCAGATAATAGTTGTTAGCCCAGGAGGATATACAGATGCTTTCAGGGATGCTGATGGTGTGGCTAGCATGATGTGTGCATTCAAAATAAGCTCTAAAAATAGTGTTAACATAGCCAAAAATGGAGGTGGGGGAGAATGATGAGTAATTCAAGGTACGTGTGTCTGGTTCTTTTCTTCTCCCCACAGTCTTACTACTGCCTGATTTTCACAGAAGGTAAATATTAGTGTTTCCACTCTTTCAGTTACAATGCTGGAAAAAAAAAAAGTAATGCTTACGTCGGTGAAATGAAAGTCAGTACTTCTAAGGAAGGTAAATATTAACTTTTCCCAGCTTTCCCAGGAGTTATTAAATTTTCTTATGCTATAAGCTTAAATAAATTACCATGTAAAAATTTATTTTTGTCAGGCATGTAACCCATGGAGTACCAAGGTTTGTTTCACAAAAGTAGCTGGGAATTGACCTGGATTCTGAAGGTCCAGTGGCGCTCAGGAGGTAGGAAGCTCATTTTTTATTTTCATTGCCACATGACATGCTCCATCTAAGAATATCTATCGTGATACCAAAATGGGCATGTATAAAACACAAAACCCCCCAGATTATTCAGGATTTAACTGAGGTTTTAATCAATCAAGGCAAGAAATTAGATTTAAAGGTTTAGAAAATGGGATTTAATGAGTAAGCAGACATTTCAATCAATGCCAAAGTATTCATCCATGTATATACAGAGAGAGAAAATTCATACATGTATCTATAAAACAAAAATATTTCTGAACTATTTTATAAATAGCTAAAATTCAAGAAGATGAAAATCTGTACTTTATGTGATATGCAACATATTCAGTTGCATATATAAATGAGGAAAGAGAATTTTGCCTCTTGTTCTATTTTACATTTCATAAGAAAAAGTAAGTTGTTAACTCCTTATAGGTATATTTGTGTTCTAGATTCCCGAACTGAATTCCTGGTCTGAAGAATTAAAGATGTAAATAAGTAGATGCTTACAACAGTGAAAAGAATTATATGAAGTAAGTCGGGTCCACCAAAATATACTTGGAGTATGTAGATCGGAACTACTAGAAGGAAAAAAGACTGGCCTCTGTTACTATGTAATAAAAAATCTTCGGAGAAGTGTGTTTATTCTACTGAATAAATACTATTATTAGTGCTTATGGAATCAAAATAGCATGGTAACATCTTCCCACACCAGATTTTCTTGTCCATCTCTTTGTTATTAGGATGTGAATGTTTGAACACTGTCACTGCTCTAGATAGAACACTAACCTGTTTTTTAAAAAATTACTCTTTTCAAAATTTTTTATATTTAAGCCAAAAATATTTAGCACAGAACAATTATTTATCTCTTTGATGATGTAAAAGGTGTTTGGCTGTATTGTTGAAAATGAATCCCTTGGGATGCTGTAATCTTCATAACTTCTCCATTTAGAGTATCATCTTCAATTATTGTTATCAGTCCCTCAGCAATTATTGATGGGCTGAAAAAAAAAAGTTATTTCATAATCATGATGGAATAGAACGTGTGAAAAGGACAAGTAAAGAAACTCAATGTTAATCTATATACCCTGCAAATTAAACAAACTGGTATTTGAACAAATTTGTTTTTAAGAAAAGCAGAGGTGGTGTGAGTTTTTCAGGAGAGAAATTCAGTCTCCTCAATCAGGACGCACAACGGAAAGTGGCATCTTTACAAATCGTCATTTGTTTGCTCTAGTTATTACTAAATCCCTGTGGATATCCAGCTGCCACTGGGCTTCCTGTCAAAGTTTTCTCTGTCAGGGCAATGGACAGAAGTAATCCTTACGCAGTCCTCTGCAGCTTTCTGCTGTTGCTGTTCATTCATCCTGTTTCTGTAGCAGGACTGACGTACAAATTAGCATAAGGCGAATTTCATCACATGCAGTTTGCTGTGGTCAATAGGTGGAATATATTTTACATATGAAAAAGTGTGGGTGAAACAACAGTCATACACTTCCCTTTATGCAGAAGTATCTGAGCAGCTAATTGTTAGAGACTGAGAAAGCGTTAAAAAAAATCACTTAATGCTTGTCTTGTTCTTACACTGTTTCCTAGCTATCTGCTTTTGGCCTTTGTTGGCAATACTGTAACCGGCTAGGTAATTCTTTAATCTGATCCACCATCGTCACTATTGTGCTCTTATGAACTTAGTCCAGTTTTGTCAGTTCTTGGTCTGATTTCTGTCTTGGTTCACTTGCAGATTTTGTGGAAATTCAATACAAATTATATACCCTGTATCTCGCAACAAGTTTGATGAAACAAATTTATGGAAGAACACCAAGGGCTATTAAAAACTAAAACCACCATCTTTAACTTGGGAATTCGATTTGCACTTTGCTGGGGAATGGGAATGCATAAAGGGAAATACCACTATGTAGGTGATACTCCTAAAATAGCCTTAGATATCTGTGTATATAGGATAACACGTTTGATAGACTTATCTGAGGCAGCATTTCCCTTTTGTTTTAATGTTGCTGAAAGTGCTATTGTGTGTGCTTGTTCTTCATCAACAGAGGGCAAAAAAGCACTGTATCTGATTTGACTTACTCCATCACGCCATAGAACTGCATCATATTTTTGATCTCATCCTTATATGAATAATATTGTCCCATATTCTCTTCTTTATCTATTGACTGAAGAATTGGCGTGTTGACAAATCCTGGACAAATTGTGTTGAGTCTCACACCGTAGTTTTCCATATTAGCAGCTAACTAGAAAAGAGAAAAAGTTAGGCACTCATCATCAACATTTTAAACCAGTATTGCGTAAGTAATTTTTCAAAGAATGGGATTTATCACAAAGTACTTTTCAGCCTTGCCTAGTAAGCAACTTTTATTATTGCTAATTCTTTTGTTTCAACAACTAAGTTTGAAGCACGTTCTCTTTACTAATAGTACTAGATTACTAGAAAAAAGACCTGTTTTAATGGGAGAACGGTTCTACAAGAAATCAACACTTCTTTCTATGCAGCTATTTTTTTCTAGTATTTTTGTTATGAGTGCTCTTGGCATGTAATTAACAGTATTCTAGGGTGACGGTATAACTCTCATAAGCAAAACCAAGTAAAAAAAAAAAAATCTCCTAAGTGTATGCTTGCAATCTTACAAGAACTTTCTTATTAAAGGAAAACCATCTGAAATCAAATCAAGATTTAACTCTAAGATTATATTTACCTCTCTCATGTCAACAGAAATAGGATTTGGTCTCTACCCCTACAACGGTAATGCTAAACCTTTCCAGCTGCTCTGTTGTCCTTGCTAAGGGATGAATCTGTTGCTGAGCATCTCCACAGGTAGGTCCCTGTGAACTCCAGGAGAGAGGCAGGAGTTTTTTCAGGAAGCAGTTCAGGAACATGATGAAAGCAAGCAGCACAAATTGTTCTGGGAATGGTAGGGCTGTTCATTTATGGTGCTACCAATGCATGTGTGTAGCAAAGCAGTCTGATCAGCATCCAGGCATATGTTGAATGCTGGATGAACTTTCTTAGCGATGGCACAGAACTTAGAAACTATACATGGTATATCCAAGAATAACCATAACTGTTCAACACTGAGTTCTATTTATTTGAACATTTAACAGGAATCCTTTCTGGTATTATATAAATCACATGTCATTTTCATGCTATGTAAGCCTGCCCTTTTGGTCCGGAGAAGAAAAGAAACTGAAGTCCTAGATGTTTTGTATCATACCTGCCCAACGTTAGGCTGTACTGCCTTTCTTGGTAAATACAGTGATTTGCTATGTTTATTATTCTTTTTTCTCCTCGGCATTCTCATGTTTCGTAGAGACAGCATGTCATCTAATTTTCTAGCAGACCCTTTATTTTTGAACTTAGATGATGATCTTTATATTATCATGAGAAAACAAAAATGGAAAACCAGGTGTCAGGTTCACGCTGTGGCTAATACGTTATACGCAACACTTACCCATACTAATCTGTTTTGGTTAATCTAAAAAAGAAGTTATTTGGGTGGGGGTGTAAAGTATGGATAAACTATCCAGATGATCATTTCAGGTGCTTTATTCTGGAAATCAGATTGGAAATCTTATATGAGTAGACTATCTTTAAGCTTAGCCTGTGAAAGTGTAATCATATTTGCTCCCTCCAAGTTATTTTATTGTACTGCTTGTCCAATTTAACTAGAAAGTTTTGGAGTCAGAGGCTAAGACTTGCTATATGGTCATAGAACATCTAGCATGTCCCATCCTGAATGTGTCATTTTGCATTTTCAGTGTATTAAGAGCTGGTAGGAATAAATAATGTTAAACATTTTTGTGTTCAAGACACTTTTTGTACACTTTAGTGCCTATTTATCATAAAAAAAGGTGATCACACTGACAAATAAGGAAACCAGAATGTTAAATGACTGGGATGGAGTTATGAAAAATATTTGTAAAGCTTGGATAAGAATTTGACTTTTTGGCTCCTCCCACTGTCCTTAAATTACTTTGCAACATCTTTCTTCCATGCTCCCCAAACCTCCAATTGGTCATAAACACACACATGCCTTACTTATTCCATCTTTGGATTCCCTTTGTGAAAGGAGGGAACCTCCACTGCTTCAGATGCTTCATTTTCTTTAAGAAAATTAGTTCCAGTTGTGTGACAACAGAGAGGGAACGTGAGAAACTTAGCATGTTCCCAAGGAGCCGCTGATACTGTTTTCAAAAACACATACTTACTGCTATTGACCGTGTGAATCCAATTACACCATGCTTTGTAGCACAGTACACAGGTTGGAATGCAGCAGGCATGAGTCCTTTAAAATAAAAAGGTAGCTGAATAAAGATGTTGGGTACTCCTATTTACGATTACCTTAAACACACATATAGGTCTATAATGTAAAAAATAAGTGATGGATTTATAGAGATGCAACAAAATAGATTATTAAAAATTTGCAAATTATATTTTGTACTCTGAGGTAGGCTGGGAAAAGATATGAGATGGATAACAACATGAGGAGGCAAAAGAAAAGTAATAAAACATAACTTTTAAGAGGAAAAGTGTCTATGAAGTACGACTTAAAATGGAGGACAGGATCTGGAAGAAAACACTCAAGGATGAGATTTTTGAGCCGTCTTCTATGAATCTGTAAAGTATGTGAAGTATATAAAGTATGTAAAGTATTCTAGATAAACTTTGCTGACACCCTAGCTGCTGCTATGTAAACTGGGCACCTGCAATCATTTACAGTGATTTCAGGAAAGAAGCGTGGGAAAAGGTAAGGGAAATAGCAAAACCGTTTTGACTACTGTAACTGACCTAATGTTATCTTCGTAATTTATAAAAACATAAATATAATATCTGACTTAAATCCCTTGCTTATGTTGCTTTTGTTGAATAGTAACAAGACTCAGCCTCGTATAAAACTTTTCCCCTAGCCCTAGTGTGAGAGAGAAGAATGAGTGCCCTGCACAGCTGACTGAAGCGCGGTCAGCCATTACATCTGCCCCTGCAATATTGTTACTGCTTATTTGTTTGTCAGTGTGGTTAGTGCTATAACAAATGCATACCCTTTTGCATAGTGGTATTTGCTCAAAGGAGCTACTATAAACAAAGTAATTCAGACTTGATGCACCATCTGAGGCATTGTAAAATTTATTTTACTTAGAATACTACTCTGGTAATATTTCATAGGTGATGGTTTTTTTAAAGAGATTTAAATTAAATAGGGAAGCTGTTTTGCAACAAGCAAAAGAGGTGAATGCAGGACCTCAGTGCAGAGAGAACATAGAAATAAGTGAGTAAACACTGCGAATGGAATAAGATGAAGACCTCAGATAGTGAGCAGAAAGAAATCAAAGCAGAGATGTGGATAGGAAAGCTTTTTGAAGCATTTTCTAGGTTGAATTAGATTGGCTGAAAAGGATTTCATGGTATGGTACCTCCTACAGTGGGCCCTGTTCTGGAATGAAAAGCCAGGATGAAGATTTTTAGAAGGGAACAGGAAAAAGAGGTAACAATTGTGGGCAGTATCATTGCTATCTTCTGTAAGGAAAAGCAGAAGCAAAATAAAAAATGCCTGCTAACGTTGTGAACCTTTATGGTGGGAGTGGGAGAGCATAAAATCATTGTTTATAGTGGAGAAAGAAGAGAAAACAGGTTTTGGTGGAAAATTGAGAACTCGGTTCTGGTAAGACTGAGTTTGATGGCAAAAAGCTGGTCAAGAAAGGATGACAGACCATGAGCGTATATGCATTTCTGCTCATTATGCCACCAATATCCATGATACATTGACAGCTGAACTGGACTATGTGCATGCTGTAGTTCCATCTGAGAGCTTCTTGTGAATAGCAAACCACAGCCTGTCTTAAAGTTAGAGGATGAAAGTTGTCTGTGTTCCTGAATGTGGTATTGTAAAACTGGATGCTGATTTTGATGTGTTACTGTTTGATTCTAATGGAAGTCATCCCAATTAATATCTCAGACATGTTTTTTCATTCTTCATCTTTCATATCTTTAAGTGATATAATCAAGAAGGGGTGTGACTTATCTCAGTGGAGATTAAGAATACACTATCCAGCTTTAAGTATGGATTTGCCAGAAAAATTACGTATGCCAGAGGCTTGCATGGGCTCTTTGCTCTGGAATCCATTTTGTCTGAAGGAAAAAACTTTCCGAGATGGCAAAAAGCTCTAATTACAACCCTGACAGCTTCAAGGTTTTATCTTGATTGAAATGCTACGTTGGTGATCCAGTGAAAGCAACACTATTATTAGCACTGTTCAGTGGGGGGAGATGAAGAACTTAACCCAGTGGACGGTGGTTCTCTTAAACTTGTATTTATCTGCTTAGCTTGAATTAATGTGTTACGCTTCTGACTGAGAACCTGCTTTATGAAAAACGGTGTTTGTGCTGTCTCCTGTGGGTTGTGATTGCAACACAGGCTTAATATTCCTCTCTATGGTGGCTTTTGATGATCATCACCATTCTTCAAATAACTGGAAACATTGGAATATTAGCACATTAGAAATACCATGATACTACTTTTTTTTAAACTCCTTGAGTAGTTTTACATGTTTTAAAGAAAAAAACAATCCCAGTGAGGCTGCAGACAACAGACATGTAAAAGACAAAATCTACTGGGAAACACAGGAGGAGTTTAGAGGTGTGGTGTTTTTTTTTTTTTTAACACAGTAAGACAAATTACTTGTTACTCGACAGGGAAAAGAAACAAAGTCAAGAAATAAACAAAGGAAGGGCACAGCTCACAATAATGGAGTGGAATAAGGTTCAAAGTCGTAAATGTCAAAAGACAACAGGAATAACTAGGCAGGAAGGGAGGAACAAATAATGCTTTTTTTGAATCAAAACATCAAACCCAGTTCTTTTCTAACTGAAATTATTATTTTTCCTAAAGTGGAGAACCAAGAAGAAATCAATTGGCTCACTTTCAGCCAAAGCAGGGACAATGAAGACTAGTCCTGGCATCCCTCACCCACAACGACAGTCCTGTCTCACTTTTCTTCCCGAGTTCAGTACTCAGAACCACGGTGTGGGATTTCCAGCTCTGAGCCACTTCCCTGCCCCGGGAAGGGCTGAACCTCCATCTCTTAGCAGTGTGTCCTAGCAACTCTGCTAGCAAGTATTTTGGGATGAACTCCTGTGTGACACTGAGCCTGCTCTGCCTGAGGGTTTTACTCAGCCAGTGAGCGAAGATGAGTTCATAGCATATTAGCTAGGGCATTCATTTGTTAGAAAATCTGGATTCTGTTTGCTGCTTCCAGGAATATTTAATTATCTTATGCAAAGTGGAATGGCAGTGAAACCGGCTGGAGAACGTTATGTACAAAATAACAGGGGGAGGAAGGGGAGGGTGTTCAAATGGATGGTGATGGGGCAGTGTGCTCCTGGGAAGCGATACCTGTGGTTTTCAGTCTCTCTTAGCAAGGGGAGGCAACTATGTCTAGGTTTTTCTCTCTCTGGATGTTGCTGCATCACTGAACTGTTACATGAAAGAGGACAGAGAACTTCCTTCTCCCCTCAGACGGCCTTCATCGGGAACCAGTAGGTGAATTGCAAATGATTTCGTGATGGCTGAAGGCGCTCTTTGGTTTACCGAAACCAGTTCAAGCAGGCCAGCAGTAATCCTGTGCCCCAGTGTTAATTGCGCTCTTTTTTGGTTATACTCTAGTCCCCTTGTTGTTACAGTGTCAGGACCACTCTACCGTTTGAGGCCTGGCGTCAGGCTTCTCCCTACAACTGCTTATTTATCACGGTCAATAGTTTCAACAGCCACATCTTGAGAAATCAGTATTGGAGGGGGAGGATTGTGTCAATAAGCTTGAACCGTTTCAGTAAGCTTTGTTGAAACCAGTATTGCCTTTCAGTCCACCGAAGAGCTTTGATGAATACAGAATTAAGCATTTTCCCCTAGGTGTGCTTTCCCACTGAACACATGTTGCCCTCCAAGATCTGAACAAGTCTCTTTCTTTGAATAAGATCTATCAGCTTTTAGATGACCTTTCTGCCCCCTGTTCACTCCATGGGTGCACTGTTAGGCAGCTTGAGACAAATGTAATTTCTGTTTGATAGTACCTTCAAGATTCATTAATTTTTGGAAGAGTGTACTTCATGTTTGGATGAGCATGGCACAGAGAAAAAGAATCATAGTCTGTTTTCTAACATAGCCGTTGATCTCATGGAGGCTTTGGGTTCATCAAAAAGCACCGCTTCTACACAATGATTATGCAATGATGAAGCTCTATTCCAAGTTATATTTTAGACAAATATATTCACTGTTAAAACATTTAAATATTCCATTAAAATATTTAAATTTTCTCTCACTAATGTGACAATCACAGTGTTGTGTGGCATCCTAAAATTCTAAATTTTTCATTGTTTATGAAGGAGATACGTGAAAATGCTGAAAGGTAAGTTTTGGCAAACTGATGGAACCTATTTAAAAGCAAACCAAAAGCGCGCTTCTCTCTCTGTGCTGGAAAATATTGCCAAAGTAATTTGTTTTCCTTTCTGTGTCGGGTTTGTTTTATAAAAAATACTTATCAAAGCCTATTGCAAAACATAGAGTACTTATAAATAAATAATGTCTTAAGATTTAGCCATATTTATTTAAATTAAACAGCTTTCCAAACCACATTACAGAAATTTCCTTTGTTGCCCTTGGGCAAAAGTCTGGATAAGGAGTACGGAATATGCTTACAATGTTCTTTGAAGGCCAAAGCCTCTTTTGAAGAAGCGGATGTGTAACTAGAGAAACGAGCTAGGGGCACGAGGGTCCTACAGAGTGATGAGAGAGTTGATTACAGGGTTTTATGTAATACCCTTTTCTTAAGAATAGGGAGGGGTACAAGATCACGTTCATTATGTCAGTTATACTGCTGTGATCTGTGTCATAACAAAGGAGACAGAAATCCTAGCAAAAAATCCAAGCTGTGTCATTTCTAGGAAATTTTTTAACAGTGAACTGAAGTCTCAAGGGAATAGTTTCTCAATTTTCTAACCTTATTCCTGTGGATTTTACTCAGCATCCTCCTTTGTAAAAAGGGGAGGGACCAGAAGCTCTTTCACGATGCTGAACTGAAGGGCCCGGCCGTACAACCATTTACACCTTTGCTCCACTGTATCACTGTAATAAAGTCTTGCCTTTACTCAGTGATGTCAACCATATGCTTATCTTTGTTCTTGTTATACCTATATATATAGGATCAGGTCCTAAAGAAGCCTGTTTGCTGTGAGAGGTACTTTAAATATTTCTTTTGGCTGAAGCTATCTGTAGGAGGAGGGCAAACTGGCGGCTTGTGGAGCCTGAATGCTTGAAGTTGAGTGCAATCAAACCGCCGATATGGCTGTACGACAGAAAGGTATCCAGATACGCTACACATTGAACAACCTCTTAAAAAACCTAGCATGAACTAATCCTAAACATTTAACCAGTCTTTAAGCTCTCTGTGAATTCTTTGATTTATTTTTTAATCTGCTATAATCCAGACAGATAAAAATTCAGTTTTACAGAATACCTTCTTGAAACTATGAAAGCTGTCAAAACAAAAGTGCATGCATACACGTGGATTCCCTTCCCCCTGAATTTACTAAAAGTGTACAGGTACCAGCCACCAAAAAGTAAGAGGCAATGTTAAATTTAATCATGAAATAATCTCAGGAGTTTAGTTTTGTATGCTTTTTCTGTTGCTTGTAACTATTCTGTTAAACAAAGTTAGCATGCGTAGCTTCCTACAGAAGAAATTTTAGAACATTTTACTCTTTGAATTTGAAATGAAGTTTATTACAATGCAAAAACCTGTAGTCATTGGCGTTATCTTTTATGGGGCCAAGCTGGCAGTAAAACACATTTCCCGTTATCTTTGTTGTTTAGCGTCATTACTTCCTCTTGATATGAATGCACAAATCCCATAAAATTAAGAAAGTTTTATAGCTTTGAGGCGCAGTGGGGTTAGGAGTTGGGTACTTGCTGCATGTGCTCATCTGTTTCCCTCCCTTTCTTATTTAGTCCCGTCTTGCGGAGCCACTAGAGAAAGGAAGATTCAATACTGGAAAGACAGGCTGGACGCTCTGGCTTTCCTCCAGCTGAACGAACACTTTAAGCATCCACTTCATAGGAAGCATTTAAGTAGCTCTGTGGGTGTTTGGAAATATAAAGCAGTAAGGCTTGATTCTGTCCCTAGTTCAAATCATTGGCAAAATTCCCATGGTGAAGAACTGGAAACTAATTAATGTGTAAAGCAAATATATTGAATGTTACGTAAGCACTAAATGTAACTCTTCTTGCTGCTCAGCAAGACGCAAGAATATTTGCTGTCTGCAGAGCGTATCTGATAAAATCTTACAGAGAACTTGGACAGGAGGGATCAAAACCACTCAAAAGTTTAATGATCAACAGAAGCTAGCTCTGAGAAAAGAAAACACTCGAAGCAAGCCAATGGCAGTTTGCCTTTTACATATGGAATAAACTGCAGGACTTAGACCTTCAGACTGGAAAGGAGAATTGGAGTCACAAAACACAAATAGTAGTAAATAAATAAACGATAAAAATTAGTGTATGTCAGCTTTTATAATGTGTTTTTCCTTATGACCTTGGAAACAATTGCTAAATACAAGCCATGTGAAAGCAAACAAAGCAAAGAATACTTTGTTTTTGACAGATACTCACAATCATTATGGCACAATGTTAATGTTAAAAAAGTAAGTAAATCAAATTTTAATCAAATAATTAAAATGGCACCTACAAGCTCTTAACAAATTGAGAACGGCCAAGCTGTTAGGTCTTAAATTCAAAATAATTTTTTGTTCATTTGACACTAGTTAGAAAAGGAATCAAACTACTTGCTACCTCTGCCCTTTTTAAAGCCCTGCATGGGCATCAGCACTTCTGTGAAAATGTTTAATCTTTTACTTGTGTTGATGAACTCTTGTACTGCAGTAGTGATTTCCTTTGGGTTAATTTGGTCCCAATACAATGTCCATTTGAGCCAACACAGATAAACTTTTTGGCGCATCAGTAGGCAATGTGTTTGGCAGTACTGCAAGTGCAGACTTAAAGGTACATGGAGACTTTTAATAAAGGATCTCTCACTCGTATGAGATATGTGCGTGTATTAAGTCAGATCCTTGAGATACATGTGCATTAGGTTAATAGGGTGAACTGGACTTCTCATCACAAAAGCCGAGGTTTACAGGAGAATTTAATAGTACTCAGAACATTCACACCTATCCACAATCAGGAACTATGGCCACTTCTGTCTTACTGGCTTTTCATTCTTAAAACACAGGAATGCCCTGGAATAAAATTACTATAATTTGGTATTTTGCGTGGATACTAAAGAAAGCCCTGACAATCCAAGCGTAAGCTAGCATATGTATTATTTTTCCCAGACAGTATGACAGCAGCAAGAGAGAACAAGCTCTTCAAACACGAGAGAATGGAAGTATTTCCCCAGAAATTTTTTGAGGAAGGGCATCAGTTGTGCTGTTTTGCTATGAGCTCAGCCACTGCAACACTGAGCATACTTACAGGAAAGGGTTCAGAATTCTGCCTCACAACTGAGAAGCAATAACCCTGACTGACTTAGAAGCCATATAAGTCTATTTTTATGCCAATAAATTGAAATACAGTTGTAGCAGAGAGAAGTAGTGAGCAAAGAATGTGCTTGCTTAAACTCAATGAAATAGGAGTGTTAATTTTATGCCTTCTCAGTCGGAGGTAGATCACATCTGAGACGACTTGCAACATAGACTTGGGGTGTGACAATCCTCATTAATAAAGTAGATACCGTCTAATCTTAAATATTCCTACAGCTGTGCTCCTATGGAGTTAAATGAAGAACCTGCTACTGCTTCGTTTTCTGTGAAAAAAGATTGTCTTGTTTTCCATATTTGATGCCCAATAAATACTTATAATATAAAAAATAATCAGATATAAAGTAACCCTGAATTCAGATTAGGTCTATACATTAGACTTTGTTTTTTACACACAGTGTGATGTACATTATCTTTTAGTTCAGCAGTGCTATTGAATAGTGTTGAATAAGCATAATGAATTGAGGCTAATTGGGTTTTCCTCAGTGTGTGGCAGTATTGAAACCTGAAAAAAACCTATTTATATCATGCTCAAGATTATTAAATATGAGACTGATAGGTTAGGAAAATAACTGAATTTTTCATTGAACTGAGTTTAAAAAAGCAAATGAAAGTTGTGGTCCTTTGATATTACTTCAGTTGCTATGATGAAAACCAGGTCAAAATGGGAATAAACAGGGAAGAGCCATAAGAAAGAAGAAAAAGTATGACTGATCAGTAGGATTCATTTATTTTAGAAACAAACCAGTAAGTAGAAAGTGTTTATACAGAACATATTCTCACCTGCCAAGGATGAGATGTTAATGATTACTCCTCCATCACCTCCATTTCCTTTTCTCATGTATTCTAGGCCGAGGTAGGTTCCTCTAATAACAGATGTCTGACATAGGGGGGCAAGGGATAATTATATTAAAAATGTCTTTCTTTTGTGCTCCTAAAATCTGAAACTTGCTTTTATTGTGGTGCCTCAAATCTGTATTGCTTTACCAGTGATCTTATTTCTACTTTGAAGATTATAAACACAGAAGGCGCTCCACAGTAATGCAACTCAATAACTTCAGAAACACAATTGCAATGGATAGAAATAATAGCAGCTTAATTATTTTTCTTATTAAGTTATCAATAATCAAACTAAAATGTTACAATGTGAAATAAGAGCTGTGAAGGAAATGAAATAAAGAATAAGTAAATAATTTATAGATGAAACACATAGTTTATCTAAGCATATAAGCGGCGATGAACTGATCCAAATCCCAGCATTTTTGTTGAGACACACTGCTCTGTATTATAAAAAATGTATAGACTGAATCTGAAGATAACACTAATAGTTATAACTCCATTTGGCTCAAGGCACAAGAAGTTTACACTCTTTAGGATGAAGTTATGTGATATATTTCTGGTACTAGGAGATTAAAAGTTTGTATTCTTTTCTAACTGAAGTTACTGTTTCTCTCAAATGAAAGTTAGCCCAAACGGACAAGTGCAGATAAAGTAGAAAAGCATTCTAAGATACGTGAAATGTTGTTAGCACATTAGCTGCAGCATATGATTTAAAAAAATTATTATTTTTCTTAAAGAAAGAACTTCGATGGAGAAAATTTTACTGACACCTGTATAATCTTGATTCCTTAAGATCTGTTTTTGAACCCTACTGCAGTCGGAAATTCTGCTGGGATTCCTCTTGCTGAACTTCAGACATTTAATCTGAGGTGTCTAAAGATACACCAAGTCTGGGGTTATCAGCCTCCTGAACGAATCAAGGGAGAGGGTCTCTCCCAGAGAGTAAGTCACTGTACCTGAGATTTTAACAAGCTATAATAGAAAGGCAGCAGACAATGCTCCTCGTGGAAGATACTAACTTTAGTGACATGTTGCAATATTACTGCATTAGTGATGAGTTTCATAATTATTTACAAATTTTTTTAGATCTTCCTGTAATCAGTTCACATTTGGTTTACAATTTCTACTTAAAATGAACAAACATATTGAGTTACTTTTATTCTTACGGAAATACTATTTCAGCTTTTAAAAGAGAACTCCATTTATACTTTATTACTGTTTAGTGCTATTTATTTAACCCAAATAAATTAAGGTGTTCAAAAGACGAAGTGGCCCTACAAATATTTCCACATCTGTGCCTAATTATTTCACTGAGATTTTTCAGCAGGGAAGATCTACAGAATCACAGAGATGGAAATATCCCAAAGTAATAAAAAACCACAGTTAAAAATCCATATATGCCTAAAACCTAACGGATAGTGGCTAGTTGTACGGGAAAGAAAAAGCTTTTAAAATCAGAACATTAAGTATTTTTCTACCATTATCTAAATTCCCAAACCAAAATTGGAATAATTTTAAAATGGGTATTACATTTCATTTTTATTAGCTGATATTTTTAGACATACATGTCATAAAACATAAAGTAAAACTTCTAATTCAATTTCAGTTATCATTCTTGCTTGTTAGTTTTAACAGGAATCAGATTAGGAAGACTGCATGTCCTGCTTTATTAATATCACTTGCTCGTTTTCCAAGTGATATGAAGTTAAGCTGCCCATTGACAGAGATAAAAGAACCTGAGATCTCATTACCAAGTTTGGTTTGGCATTTTGATAATGAATCAGCTTTTTTCATTTTCTATAGTTGCAGCATTTTATGTGATATTTTCACTATGAATATATTTTCAGTATACCTGTTTCCTGGAATAGTGTAAAAAATCACAAAATATGAATATTTCAAAATTATCAAAATTTTAAATTTTTCTTAAACAAAAAATCTCACAAAATTTTTTTTTTGTTTCTCTCAAAACAAATGAGTTTTATTTCAGGTAACAGGCTTTTTAAAAATTTTTTGATTCTTATCAAAAGAATGCTATTGATTAAATGTTTTAACAGAAACTTTCCAAAGAACTGTCTTCAGTGGCTTGAAAAATACCAAACTAAATCTGATTTCTCTTGCTTGTCCTGGAAAGTAGCAGAGCCCTTATAACTGTAATCCAGTGATGTTTAATGTTGATTGTCACATGTAAGTTTTACAGGATTTATTGAAAAACAAGATTGTTAATGCCCGGTAGCGTTGCTGTAAGATACACTTATTCTGAACATAAACTTGTTGGCAGCTCGACTGAAATTAGGCTTGGACTTAAGGGTGGGTGGTGTTTTTTGGTACATACATAAGATAGGCTGTTCACAAGACATTTTAGAAAGGAAGAGGTTAATGCTGTCTGTGGAGAGCAGGTACAGGTCCTGTCCTGACCTGCAGCAGTGGCTTAGCCTGCTGAACAAAAAAGGAGAATTCCACTTAGGATGATTAGAGGAAATAAATCAGTGGAAGAAGGAAGTAGCTTGGGGCTCCTTGAGGATTTTTCTATTCCTCCATCCTTCTAATTCCAAGAGATAACAGAGCTAGATGAGTCCTTGGCCAAACCACAATTGTAAGACAAGAAAAAAGTGAGTAGCTTGACTCTCCTACCAAAATCACTGTACTGCTCTTTTTTCTCTCTAGAATCCTTTAACTTGGCATTTCTTCAAGTGGCTGGGGAAGCCTTCTCCTTTATGTAGGTATTGTGAGAGGTTGTCTTCAGAATAAATGCAGACTTTTATTCAGATATTACCCTTAGCCCTGCTGTTATCCTTGCAAAAAACTTCTCATCGACTGTGGCTGATCTCAGGTGACGTGGCTATTTCTGACGTTTGGGCTGATAACATAAGGAATTACTCTGGAGATGAACTCTGGACCAAATATACAGGGTGAGAAGAACCTAGCTGTCTGCACACTCAGCAGATGGCACTTCAGACGAAAGGCATTGCGTGATCTCTCGCCAGAACTCCCCTCTCTGCAGGAGAGGAAGTCCTCTCTGTAGTTCCCCAAGGAAGAACAGCAGTGGCTGAACTTACTCTGGTGGGGAAGTCACACAAGATGTGCTTAGAAGTCTCAGTGCCACTTTCCAGTAGAGCCTGTTGATCCAGCTGAGTTGATCAAGTGAAGCCGGCTCTCGTAACGGGGTGCCAAACACTCAAACGGGAAAGAGGTTTTCCAGAGGACAATGGTCTTTGGACTACTGTTTTCCAAAGAACAGCAGCATATCGGTTTGGGGTTTTGTTATGAAATCCATCTTTGCAAGTGCATAAATTGCAGCCTCAGGCCTCCTCTCATATGAAGCGTGACTGTGGATTCCTATTTGTTAACGTCAGAATACTTAGTCTGAATTCTAGAAGAAATCTTATCAGCTATTACTTCGCTATACCATGAAATACACAATAGAAAGTAAGACAGGCAAAGAACAATGCGTTTTGTGCAGCCCAGTTTTCTGGGTTCGGGGATATGATAAAAAATGTCTGTAATTTGCCTTTCAACAAACTGAAAGAAACCACAGGTGTCTTCAAACTGTGTAGTTCTCCATGTATACTTTTAAGAATAGTAATTTAATCCCATGCTCTTAACCAACAATAATTTATAGCTTGTCTCTTGCAAATAGAAATTCTGAGAAAGTTAAATTCAAAATAACCTAATTTAAAAAAAATTGTCTCTCTTGTTTTAAGATGAAAATATGCTGGGAGACTTAACTGTAGAAGGAAGTGTGTTGCATTTTATGTTGAATTTTTTACAGTTCCTTTGTTTTCAACTGCATTTAGCTGCATGCTTGTTGTCCACAAACATGTCAAGAACAAAGAGTAGAAAAGTAGTCAAATTTGCAATTAAATACAGGTAAAGCAAAAACTGGGACAGCTGACCCTTACCTAGTTTTTTTTTGCTCCTGGCTACTGAAAACTGGTATCATTAAAATCAGAAAATAATCTAAATGGTTGTCCTCCTAGCTGTTGAAAAACCTGTAATCTTAGTGATACTGCTGTTGTTTTCTTACCAAAATACAGTGTTTCACTGTAGCACATAACTAAAAATGGACCATCAAGGTGCACTGCAGGTCTAAGTGTGCTCCCAAGAGAGGCAATTTTACTCTTCAGCTGCCACTAGAAAATTTAGGATTCTTTCCAATGAAGTTATAATGGTGAGCGTGGGAATAGCTCCTAGTATTAGCTTCCATAAATTACAGATTTAAATTAGAGATCAGACATTCTGAAGCACTATACAGTAATAAACCCAAAATTTAGTATCTGACAGCATGGTAAGCTTTGCAAAATAATTGTGCGAATACTCAAAACATTTGCAGTTGCTTTTAGAAGTACTGTATCAGTAAGCAGTAACTTACTCAACAATTAGCTAAGTGGCAATTTAGGTAGCAGTGTCAAAATCAGAAAAAAACCTTACAAAATTTGTGATTCTTGACATTTCTATGTATCCCACAGCTGTATAGTTTAAATTGTATTGTTCAAAAAGAAATCATACATTGAAACTCTGATTCTAATAAGACTCCAAGTCTTCAATAGACACCTAATTAATTTTTTCTGGCATTCAGAACCAATGTTAGCCAGTGTTGTACAATGTTCTTGTATTCCAACATTACACCTGTAAGTCAGTTTTCTTACTTTGTGTTTCTTTTTAGCTTGATCTATTAAAAAAAAAAAAGTGTTGTTCAGTGATGGTGCCCAGAACATCATTGATCATCAACCTTTGCATGTGACAACTGTTTTGGAAGTAATTTAGTACACAGTTTTTCTTTTTCTAGTATTTTAAGGCAGGTGTTCCAACTGACATAGCTTCTTATACCTATTTAATAAAGTTTCCCTTGCCACCTCTTGTCTGATACTTCTGCTGTCTCCTTAGACATGCTAATATTTTATGCTGAGAAACTATACCTGCATTCCTTCAGTGCTGAAGATGACTATTGTTATCAAGGTGATAAGGCAATATGAATTCCTTTGAGAGAAAAAAAATGGTAATCAGTAATCAGTCCTAACATTTTGTGTAGGTTTCTGAGCTGATCTAGTTCAGTACTAGAGACACTGAACAAAAAACAAATGAAAGAGCCATTGACTTGTGGTTTCATAAAGCAGGTTAGCACAGAGCTGGAATTTGACCCAAGATCATTTGACTTTCATACTGTGATGTTGTAAATTGATGGCTATCTATAAGGAAACATTTCAACGTACTTTATGAACTGCGTAAGACGAACTTCAAAAGTCTGAAATTAAGTGCTGCTAGTGATATCCATGGAAAACTTTAGCATTTTGCTGTTGGACAGGGAGGTGGGACTGATTTTGTCTTTAATGTAGTTTTTCTAGGAAGCAGACAGGTTGTAGCAAGTATGCAAGTCCCTTGCCATTTGTATGTATAGGTTAGTTTACTTGCTACATGAAATGAAATTGCAGGCTCTTGGGTTTGAATTTCTAGCTCAAACTGTGGAAAACAAGAAGCCTAGGGAGTGAGAGACAGAAAGGACAAAAGAATGTGCAGTAGGATTTGATCATTTGCTAGAAATCAGTAACTTTTGTACAATGCGGGAGTGAAACACTATGTTTTAGTTTTTTACTGTGCAGTTTTCTTTACTTTTTTCCTGCCACGCATCCCTGAAGGACATAGGAATAGTATTGCAGCTTGAGTAGCTGGGCTTAAGTAGTTCTTAGTTCAAAGAGATAAGCTTTTCGTTGTACTTCAACACTGGTGACTGTAAACATACATTAAAACTGTAAGCTAAAAAGTTCATTGACTTACTGTGCAATTAAGGTAAGTCTGTGTCCTTCCTAGTGCAATATGAACAACAAAAATAATTATACTTGCAGGCTTCTTTACGCACTCAGAGGATTGACCCTCATGCCACTAATTTCAAGGTAAGTGGTACTTCTCACTTTTTGGTGGCCTCATCTCTCCCTAGGCACTTAGTCCTCTTTCTGACATCAAATTATGCTGGAAAATAAGCAACTAAGCCATTGAACAATGGAGTAAGTGTATTTCTAATTGTCTTAGAATGCAAGCTTGGTAAACTAGTTACCTACGCCATTTTATCTTCTACAGATAGCGCTGTTTTCTTTTGTCTTGTTTTGTCTCTATGTTGGTCGCATTAAGAAACAGCGCTTGCCTCTGTCTGTACTGTGGGACCTGGTGGTAATTCCCAGCTGCTGAATCCACCTTTGTGTCCTGGTCACATTGTTTTGGGGTGAAAGTTCAGTCCTTGTCATTTCTTCCGGTACACTGGGAAAGGAGAGCAAGGTGTATGGACCAGAAGAAGGTTGCAGCATACTGCCAAGGGATCCCTTCTGTGGCTTGCACAGTGGAACAGCCTTGTCATGATCATGACGGCTTTGTCCCAAAAATAAATAGAATTAATCACTTTTGAATTTTGCCTCGTTACCCTTCTGGTTTTTGCCGAGACATTAATTGGCCTTTTGAGGAATATTTCCTTACTGATGAGCAAATGAATTGATTTTGCAAGGGTTGCAAGTTGCTGGAACATTTATTTCACCATGAGCTATATTGAACAGAGCAACACATATAGATAGTGTTGCATTCTCTTCTCTGTAGTGCCAATCTAAATATTTTGCAGGGACAAACCAACCCTGAGTTAGGTAGACTTCACTTTAGAAGAGGACTTTTCTAAATTCAAAGAAACTTTTTACCTTTGTCATTTATGGAAATAATTTATGCAAACCTGTGAAAAATGTAAAAACTTGGAATTGTTGGGTACTGCCACATTTTGCCTAGTAATGAAGGAAGAGACTGTCACGCACCTAAACAAATTTTACGTGTGTATTTGAATTCTACTTCTCTCTGGGCAACACTTAAATAATTGCATCCCATATGACTGTCTTTCTGGCATGCCCAAGTTATGGCCTGCTATTTAAAGTTTTGCCAGAAGAATGTGTTGAAATGTGCAAAATCATCACATAAACAGCAGATAGTTGTGATTTTGCTGTCAAATTCCTTCACAAGTCTATTTAATTTCATTTGGGGAATCAGTTTATATATACCTATATAATAATTTATTTGTTGGCATAAAAAAACAATGAGATAGTAAAAATGTTATGTAAAGTGCTTCTGTGCTTTTGATTCAGGTAAAATATAAAACATAAGCATATGTAATCTGTACTGCTACATTTAACTGTATACTGCAACCTATGTTAGTTTTCAGAAACCTCTTCTAGGAGCATAAAAAAGGAACCTCCAAGTAAATTTTGGGATTGTCTTAGTATAAAATGTGCTAAATGCATTTGTAAAGAGAAAAGATACTGTAATTATACAGCCACTATAATTACAGTAGTTCCAGAAAGCCTGCATCCTCAACAGAAGATAAAATTAGGGAAGCTTCTTAGAACACCAAATTGTGCTTAACTAACGTATGCATTCAAGGCTCATAAAAATGTGGGCACTTATCTTTCTTTAGGGGATTATAAAATTTCTGGACTCCTTAGGCATAAGTTCCTATGAAGTTGAATGCAAAAAACGCTGCTCTTGTCATGCTGGAGGATGGTAGGTAGGACTCTTGATAAGAATGTGTGTGTCCTAAGTCCTTGTGCTATTCTGTGCATGGAGTTGGGGTGTGTGTGTGTGTGTGTGTGTGTGTGTGTGTGAAGGACTGTTGAAACTACACTGGTAATATCCATTTACAATGGAGTTCCTGTATGGTTGCCAAGATCTTTTTTTTTTTTTTATATACCATAATAACAAGAGTGTACATTTGTATGGGTACGGGTGGTTGAAGTTGCCATTGATCAAGCTGATGTTGATCAAGTCAACACTCATCAGCTTTGGCGTTTTAAGGTGAGGAATGGATGGCATTGCTGGAATACTTAATTAAAAAAGGTAATAGAAATATTAATGAAGTAATGAAAAGATGGCTATTGTTTAGCACAAAAACTAGCAAAACAGTGGAAATCACTGTAACTGAAAGCTTTTTTTAGTGGCTGATACTCTTTTTTCCCCCATCTTTATCAAGGGGTCTTTTCTCGTTCTCTGGAAACTGTAATGGATAAAGCAGGAATAGTGGTTTTTTCCCCTCTTTTTCCTTCTAAATTAAGTCCCACTCTTTGAACCTGCTGCTTCTTTTCTGTTCCTCATGCTTTCTCAAGCAGTGCTATCAGGGAACTTCCTTGCACTCCTTTAAAAACATTCCTGAAGACCAACCGGTTCTGTGAACTGTTTTAGCCATAAAGAACACACCCCATATGTGTTTGTTCTGATTTATCTTGCTCTGTACTGCCCTACTTCTGTACTTTGTACTTTAAACAGGGGCAGGGAATATTTGTTGTATCAATATATAAATGATATCACTAAGACAAAGACTGGCATGTAGAAGGTTTTTGTTCCCTTTTTAAAAATAGAAAATATGTGCATAATGTGTATAAAAATGTATGGCCATAGAAGTTATTCCTGTTCTTAGGGATAATACAAAGGATACTTAAAATATCCTACATCAGGGAAATAGGCACGCATTTAAATCATATATTTCATACATATTTTGCTCCTTTCTCAGCAAGAAGCAAAAAATATTCTCTGGAACCTACCAATATAACATGTTACATGCAGCAGCTGTTTTTCTTCTGTTATTATAGTTAAAAAGCAAAAAGTAAAAAATGTTATATATTGGTTTATGGAAATTACTGTAACTAGGTAGAAATGCCCTATGGAAGTAAGCTAGTCAGTTGACTCAAGGTCAGACAGGGTAAGAATATTCAAATCAAAAGATGAATGAGGATATTTGGATCTTATGGTGTCCTTGATTTAACCCACATCTAGGTGCTTCTACTCTGCTTGATCATTTTAGATATTCTGATTCCCGTCACCAGCATGTATTGATGAAACTTTTCAACTTTCAACTATGAATTAAGTCATTAGGACTTTTATGGTGAACTTACCTATACAATAGCATATAAACTATATACTCTAACCCCTTTTTTAATTTTTAGGGGCAGTAGCTTGGTAGTTAAGCATATAGATTTCAAAGACTGGGATTCCAGATTTTCCGCTACTTGAGATGGTTCAAACCCGCCCATGGTCTGCTTCAGACCGATCACTGGTGATAAGACAAAAAGAATAGTAGAAGGAGGTTCTCAATGCCTACTGTTTGAAGCTCTTGGCATTGAAAAATTGTTTGGACATCACTCTAAGTTAGGGTATTTACCTGGACTTTAAATATCTTCAAGATTTGCTATCAGGAATGCCTTCATTTTTTGAGCTACATTGAAAGGTGAATCACAGACAAATGTGCTTCTCACGTGGACTTCAGTTTTCCTGGTGATGACTAACTATCTGTGCTTGCAAATTTGACAGGTGGATGGCTGCCTACAGTAACTTATATGCTGTGTTAAACAAGGCACAAAAAGAGAAGTAAGTCATCTAGAATACAGGTAAAATCTTTCAAATTTAAGAGATCTGTACTAGTAGATATAGATAACTGAGGATGTCGCACTGCTGTTACTTTACAGTATGAAGTTTCCTGATGTTTAATTTGTCAGAATATTTTAGAAATGAAAGAGGGAGGAAGAAACGTGTAGTTAAATCTTAAAGAAGATGTAAGGAAAAGGCAAAGGAAATTGAACAAATGTATTTCTCTTATTGTGGAAATTTTAATCTGTGGTCTCAGTTCAGTCCCTTCCAAGAATAAGCAATTATAACCTTGGATAGATATAAAAGATCAAGAAAAAGCATTCTTAAATCTAACTTTTTTTTTTTAAATACATATTTTGCCATCAATTTTTCTATAACTTGTCTCATACAGCTTGTGTTACTTGTTCTTTTTTTTTTTTTTTTTTTTGTTAGTTTCTTTTCATGGAGGCA
>JAVKLA010000053.1:487708-638477 GCA_034782735.1 Sagittarius serpentarius | reverse complement strand
GGGCGGAGGGACAGACGGATGGACGGCCGCCCCGCCGAGCCGAGCCGAGCCGAGCCGAGCCGAGCCGAGCCGAGCCCGGCCGGCTGCCGGCACCCCGCGGGTAGCGGAGGGGAGGGGGCCCGTCCCGGGGCTTACCTTCGCGCCCTTGCCCAGCAGCGCCTGGGCGAAAGCCCTGCCGATGCCCTGCGCCCCGCCGGTGACCAGAGCCACCTTGCCATTGACGTGCATGGTGGCCGCGCCGCCGCCGCCGCCGGACCCGCGGCCGCCGAGCCGGAGCAACCGACCTCGGTGTCCCCGGCCCGGTGTCCTCCCGCCCGCCCTCCCGCCCTCCCTCCCTCCTGCCCTCCCTCCTGCTCTCCTCCTCCTCCTCCTCCTCCTCCCTCTCCTGCCGCCGCCGCTGCTGCCGCGGCTCATTCCCCCCCGCTCCCCTCTCGTGTGAGCCGCCCGGCGCTGCCTGGGCGGGGGGAGCAGGGGTGGAGCAGGTCATTAAATCGTTCTCCCCAGTGCCTGGATGAGCCCCAGAGATCAAGGGCCAGAGAGGAGACCAGCTTCGCCCCCTCCTCAGCCCCCCGCCCCCGGGCTTTCCGGCGAGGACCGGCTGCCGCCCGGCGGCCCCCGGGGGAAGGGGGTCCGCGGCAGCTCCAGCTCCAGCTCCCCTCGGAGCAGGGGCGGCGGCGGGGGGGGGGGGGCCTTTGGGCCTCCATAAATCGCGTGAGAAGCGGCTACAAGCTTTGATAAGGGCTCTTGGCAGCTCCTAAGGCTGTGTGCGTTTTGGTTGGCCCAGGCTGCGCGGGCAGCAAGCGGGGTGAGGGACTGAAAGAAAGTTCAGGCTCGAAAAAAACAAACACAGAGCCTTTTTTCACACTTCAAAATACCCCACCAGCCTTCTCCCTCTCATTCCGCCAGTAAGTAGAATCTGTTTATATGAAAAAGGAGCCGTTGAACGTTACGGGTATTACACATACCAAGATAAGTGCTTTCTAGAAATTTTTGGGTCTGTGGATAACGTAGCTTGTGCCTTAAAAAATGTTTAACCGCTTTTACAGCTTATAAGCCAAGTTTTGCTACGTAATGTGAATTACATGCAGCGAAAATTTACCGATACTAAGATAGATCACTGTACAGTAAAAATAAGAGCAACCTTAATGATCTAAAAGCTGAAATCAATTTTCTTTTTTATTAGCCTGTTACGAGATTCACAAACGTTATCCTATAGAAAATACAATGTTGTGGAGTGTTGGGTAGATGGGAAACAACCATTGTTCCAGTCTTAAGCTCTATACATGCATGTACATCATGGCTGTGCGTGTGTGTATCAACACACACCCTTGTCTTTTGCGTTCTCTCTTTTCTTTTGCCTGGTGTATCAGGTTTAAACTTTTTGCTCGTGCTTTCAGGGCCCTGAAGTACTCTGACTCAGACTTCATCCCTGTCGTTAATGTCTGTTGTCATTTGTCCTTGCTTTTCAGCAAGTGTGCCTATTTTGCCCCGTCTCTTATCCCAGCTGCCTGTTTTCTATCCGCTGCCTTTATGTACAGAATTCCCTTCTTTTGTATTACCTAGAAGAAACAAATTATATCGCTGCTAACACCAGCAAACTGTTACAGAACCATTAAGGTAACTATGTTACCTAATTGAGTAAATTGAGTAACACAAGATCTTGTTATTATAACCTTTGTCCTTAAAAATGTGAACTAATATAATCCAGCTGCTAAATTGGATAGCAGCCATCTAGTTTTCCTAAAGATCATGATTCACAGTTCTTCATAAAAGCAGTCAGAGCTGGCCTCTGGGATTAGTGATTCGTCTGAGTATGATACCTGTATTTCTGGGAGGGCTCCAGATTGCTTTGGAGCTGTGAAGTTTGTGCCACCTAAACTGCCGTGCCTAATGAGCTCTTTCCCAACCAGATGAGCCAGCTTCCCTCATTTGTTGAGAGAGAAGTACAGTGCCAGGTCAAAGGCGCATCATGAGAACAGTGTTACTACACAGGGACCTAACAATAGCATTCTAGTGAAGTCTCCCACCCTCAACCCAACCCTGATAAACACCCCCCCACCCCCCTCAACCTTTGGTCAAGTCATGATCAACATCTGTCATGGTCTTCATTTCCACGATGTATTAATATATTAATATTTTTTAAGGTGCTACGCAAAGGAAAAGATCAATAAACCCCTCAGTGTTTCCAAACAGCTGTAGTTGGAACGACCTTTGGCAACTGTTTTCTAAATTGTTGATAACTTGGCATGAATGTTAAGAACAATCTGGACTCTTCAGAGATGCTGGAATGCTTTATGATCTGAGTGCACACACTGTTTCCGTAAAACAAATCTTTTAAGTCTGTGTCCCAAAGATCAGCCTGGTTGAATATAATCCTGGGTATCATAGGTTGAAACCATTTAAAAGTATTGTGATAAACTAACCCACGGTTTCTAACCCTGGTTTTGGTGGCTGAATGGACCCTTTCCATTATTCCATTCAAGAATCTAAATGACACATCTTGCAAGACGGCAAAAAAAGGCTCTGCGTCGGTAACCTTGGTAAAATATACTTGAAATTAGAGACCGTGTTCCCAGCTAGAACAGTATGTGCCAACCCTCCAAATCCAGGAGGAAGTAACAGAAGGATGGCTCTGTGATTTACCCCTGGAGCCAGCAGAGATCGCTTGGCTGTGAGGGATGCGTGTGCTCTGCTCCTTCAAACCTCACTGGATTTGCTACCGGCTCACTACAGGTGCTCTCAAGAACTTTGTTGCAACATAGTCCTTTAGCACCCCAAGTCTGCAACATGACCACCTGCATAAAAGATAAAGTGTTGTCCATAGGAAAAAGCTCCTTGTAGACCTTCACCTCGATAGAAATCCAGAGTTAGCATCTTAGTCTTTTTGCTGAAACTTGGGGGGGTAGTTATGTAATTTTTTTTTTTCTCCATGGTTTATAAACTGACAGTTTTTGAACCTTGCCTTCAATTGTCATGAAGGCTTTCATGGAAGCATGAGGACTTCCACTTTTTAATGTCTCAGTGGTCCACATTTTCAGATAACTTATCCTTAAGGAAAGCCAGTACCCGACTTGACAGAGAAAGCTGGAAGAGCTGTCACAACGGGCAGTAGGATACTATAAGGATCTATCTTCCTAAGTGGCCAGCTCGCAGAAGGCTATATGCTTTGGGTACCTTATTCTGTGTGTGAGAGAAGCTGATATGCTTATGTAAGAAAATGTGAGATAGTTTAAAATGATGTTGTATTATTCAATGGCAGAGTCAAACCAAAGAGCATCACATTTATGATTTTTTTCACTGAAAGGTGCACTAACACTTGCCCTAGGGGTTTGTTATCCAATACGTTAGCTAAACTCAAAAATATCACAAACGGCTATTGTCTGAAATCACAGGCAAGAAAAGGTATTAAATGTCTCCATGAATGTTTGATTTGGATGCTCTGAGAGACAGGTAATTCCGTATAGGTAATCTGCACTTTCTGTTCAAAGTTAAGAAATAAGAATAATACTAAATAATGTCGTAGATGCTGAAGCTGTTCAGATTAAATCTTTCACACACAGCCCCTGCCAACAGTACAGCTGCCGAATGCATATTAACATTTGCATGTTATTTGTGTGCAGAATGTGATTTCATTTACTGTTTTCTAGTAGACCTTTTGGCTAGCAATACAGTGTCTTTTTTTTGCTTTTCTTTTATGGCTGTGGTGCTTCCTCTTTCCATCCACTTGCTTTTATTTATTCTTTTCCATGGCCCATGGCTTATGCTCCACTGTTCTCCATAGAGCACAGTGGCATTAAAGCGTGAAGAGACTCCAGGTGGTTTTAATCTGTTTTTGAAAAGGAGACAGGAATATGTTCTCGCTCAGACGTACGTCACCTGTTCCTTCAAAAAGAGTTTTTCAAAAGCAGCCCATGTCTTGTTTTTGTTACCATCTCTTCATGCTCTGCAAGGTGCTATTCAAGTTGCTATGAAAACTAAACAAGCAGTATCACACCTGTGCACAGATTATCAGGCCATGCATTTAGGAGGGCATCCAAACACAGTTACGCAGCATGTGTGCTTTGGTATGCAGTTTAGTGCATTTCCCCAACCTCTGTTGAAAAGAACAGGTGGAAAACAAAGCAAAAGCAATGCCCCTAATGTCTAGCTCTGCGTGGGGTAATTAAAAGCCAGATCTCAGGTCACATACTTACTGTGGTGTGACCAAACCTTCCTTAAGGAGAAACTTAAGTGTTCAGCAAGTATAAGACAGTTTTCCCTGTCCAAGAGTTTTTTTCATCATGCGATTTCTGTATGATCTCTCTGTATGCACCAAGTTAGAAAGGCAGCAGTTACTGCATAAGAAGAGGAGGTTAAACAGCTATACTTTATTTCAGATATTATACCTGGCTGTGTGTACAAAATAATTCAGGACAGATAGACTGGCTGCCAGAAATGTCAAACTAACTTAGAGGGCAAGAAACTGAATGAACAACAGGCTCAGAGATTTGCTAAAATGCATTTTTAGAGGACAACATCGTATCGACTCGTGCCATGCCAGTGGCTAGATTATTTTGCTCATCCAGGACAACAGCAGTACCTGTACAACAATGTCATGTACTTGGGGAAATTAAGAGAACACAGGATACATCAAAGCAGACTATAAGAAAATAGTTATGAAAAATCTATTACCAGAGTTCATGCTATATGAGCTGTTCAAGATGTCAAGACTTCCATGGTGAGATTTGGAGGGAGACACTAAAATAAACAGCCGTGTGGTTGTCTGTTTTTTCAAAAATAGCAGGCAGGATAGAAGAAAGCATAATGTGTTTTTTCAAAATACGAGAAATAACAACTGAAGTTAGTAACATTGTCAGAATAGAAATGGAAGTTAATGCCTTAGCAGTATACAAGAATGAAAAAACTTGTTTCAGTAGCTTGAGGAGGATCATAAAGTGAAAACTAGATCACTTTGCTTTGCAAAGTAGAAAAGGGAAGTCACTGGAGACGTTCAAAAAGGGAGTGAGAAAATTGTACAATGCAATTTCCTGATTTGTAAGAATGCCTAGAAAGTATGCAGTTTTTGTGAAAAGATTTGTCAGAGTATGTGGGAGGGTGTTACAGTAAATGAGAGGTAAGAGAGGTGATGACTGGTTTTTAGATTGCCTTTAACTGGCATTGGAGAAGAAGGAACACTAAGAGCTAGAGAGCTCCCTGTCACTTTGGAATCACCTACTACGACTGAAAGAAAGGTTTTGGAGAACAGAAAATTATCTAGTGGAAAATATCTAGTGAAGAGCAGTAGGAAATAGCTGCCTAGGAAGCTAAGGACAAGGGGATTTAAGAATCCACTCTTGGATACCTACTCAGAGAGGCTTTCTCGCTCTCCAGCATGCCTTTCCTTGATCAAATTCCTAATACCATGCTCAACATTACCACAGCCTGTATCTTAGGCATCATAATGGTAAATTTTTCAATCCATTGTCGTGCATATAGATCAAAGAACTGGGGAACAATAAGCTGCTAGTGTTTCATCTTAGGTACGTAATGCTTTTAAAGAAAAAACAAGCTTAAAGCAGTTAAGATAACACAGTGCTCCATGAGGATATGAGTATTATTATTTAAATCACTTCTTAAAAGTCACTAGATAACTTAGGGAATATGGGGTTAATTCCATGCCTGAGAACCAATAGCACGTTAAAAAAAAATGTGGTCTACTGGAAGAATGAGAACATGAGCATGAGTGTGTACAGCCAGGGCAGTACAGGCCTTGCTAGGAAGGCAGTTCTGCAAGGTGTTAAACTTCCCAAGGTTCGAGCCAGGCTCTAAATGAATAAGGAAGGGTTCAGTGTTAAAGCATGCCCTGCCCTTTCTCTATCTGATATAATTATAGGAGAACCTTTAAAACCCTGTATTTGGCACTGTCTTTAAACACCACAGCAGTATGGCAGCTGGCAGTAAAAACAAAACAAAAATATGTGAACCCCTCCCATGCCTCTTGCAACTTTGGCAACACACTATACGAAGGACTGACTGTCTACCCTGTTCATTTGATTATCGACTCATCAAGCAGTGCAAATATCTACACATTTGGAAAGAAATTGTTGTAGGCTTATACTCAAACTGTAAAAACTTCTTAAAAATCTAGTGTGATCAATTAAAATCAGACCAGCCACCCAGTAAAGTAACTCGCGTTTCTTAGAGCTGTGTAATTCTGGTGCAACTGAATTGTTGTCTACTTCCTTAAAGGAGTAAAACCACATAGATGAAACTCATGCTTTTTGATATTTGTTGAAATGCTGGAGTCTTATTTATTGTCTTATATGATAAATACTACTAATGTGCTTTCTTTGACGAATATCTAGTTGAAGAGAGGAGGAATACATTTTTGATTATGTTTTAACTTTTAAAAAGTAAGAACCTAAAACCAGAGAGAGAAATCCCAGAAAACCTTCATTCCAACTTTGAAAAACAGTGAATTAGCAGGGAGCCATGAATCCAGTGAATCATCCTTATTCTGCTCTCCAAAATTCTGTAGGGTCTGAACGGTGATAGTTGTCTTTCAAGCTAGGGTTTTGGCTCCCTCCTCTTTTTTTCTCTGCACATAATCACTGCCTAGGTACACCAGTTTCTGGGTGTTCTGTTTTAGGAAAAAAATATCACATACAGAGCTTTTTTGAGGTGGGGCAGTGTATTTTGTGCTGCAGACTGGTTGTTATACGTATGGTTTACGGAAGTCAGAGAACTTCCACAATTGTGTTGTGTGCAAAAACCTGGAAGTGCTACAGAATACTTGTAAGGTGCTATAGATTACCATCTGGTCAGAAGAATGATGCAATGACACTCAGAAATAGTATGGAAAAGTGAAGCAAAACTCAAAGAAAAGGTATGAAAAAGGAAACAAAAGAACTGATGAGTGACATACTTACTAGAAATGTCATTTGTCACTTAAGATGAAGTTAACAAAGGAGTTGAAAATCTCAAATGTCAACACCATGGCACTTTTGCTTATAAGAAGTTTATGCTTTTAAATTATTTTTTATGCTTAGTGTTATGAAATACATGACATTGAATCAGAAACTGAGTAACAACAACAAAAATTATATAAAACTACCAGAATCAAGTTCTTAATTTCTTAAGGAAATGTAACTGCTGGTATTAGTTGGTGAAAATACAAAACCAGCACATAAATCTTTATTTCAGGCATGGTCAATGTAACCTTAAATGTAGATATTAAAAATAACAGCAGTTATTTAAAACAATCTATAAAAAGGTGTAATAAAGTAGTTCTATGTCAAAGGGAAGACCACACCTAATAATTTAAATTTAAGCCAGTAACCTCTTTGTGGATTATTTAACTATTAGAAGTTTACAGTCAATTACTGTATATTATTTCTGATCATTTAAAATGTTTACAACTACAAAATAAGCTACATTTGCTAGTCGATTAAGAATAATGTATTATGGGCTTTCTAGCTGAGATCCTTAGATGAATCTTGACTTACAAAGGAATATTTGGAGTTTTAAGGAACTCATCTATGCAGCTTGGTAAAAGTTTGGTTATGCTGGTATAAGCACCTTTATTTTTTATGAATGCAGACACGTTCATTCTTCGGTCCATATTAAAAGCTCTAACCAAAATGTTTAGTACAAATCTATGTGGAGGCATCATCTGCATATGCTGAATTCATTTGCTGAGACCTACAAATTAGTTCCTGTGTTTACTTCATATAACCATCAGGAAGAAACCAAAATCCTCAATGTAATTATTAAGCTGCGTTCAAAAAAGGCCATTATATTCTAGGATATCTGGAAATCTTACTAGTAAGTACATTCCTCTAAGACAATATAAATAACTAGATAGCTCTCTTCCAGTTTCTATTTCTGCTATTCAAACATGCAGAAATAAACTTACCCATTTTCAGAATTAAAGACTTCTGAAAGCCTTTTTTGCTGCTGGAAAAATTGTATCTTTGACTATGTTATGAAACATGAAACCTCCTGACATATTTTTGTTGGGATGGTAAACCTATAATGCGTTGCAAAATTTTTTATGTGAAGCCATATAAACAAATCTTCCAAGACATTTCAGAAATCATATAAAAATAGAATCCACAGCCACATCAAATATGGTCAAGTACTTAGGTATTCAATAATGTCACCAGCATGTCATTTTAAATGACAACACAGAAAACCTAATAAAGAATTATTGTGAAATAAATGAGGACCTGGAATTTTAAAATGTTGTATGCAAAGTGAGATGCATAACACACCATTAAGACTGTGGTCTGAAGTAAATCAAACAATTTATTTAAGATCTAAGAACAGGTTCTGTCTAACATAAAGTTCCATTGCAGTTGACTCTGAAGCTGTTTTTTCACAATGGTTTTAATAATGGTGTACAAAAAGCTGAATATGGGCCAGCACTGTGCCCTTGCAGCAAAGGCGGCAAACAGGGCTCCATTAGGCAAAGCAGCACCAGCAGGTCGAGGGGGGTGATCCTCCCCCTCTGCTCAGCCCTGCTGGGGTGCATCTGGTGCGCTAGGTCCCCTTCTGGGTCCCCCAGTGTAAGAGAGACGTGGATGTCCTGGACCAGGTTTGGTGAAGAGCCACTAAGATGATTAAGGGACCGGAGCATCTAACATCCGGGGAGAGGCTGGGAGAGCTGGGGCTGTTCAGCCTGGAGAAGAGAAAGCTGAGGGGGAATCTCATCAATATGTGTAAATACCTGATAGGAGGGTGTAAAGAAGACGCAGCAAAAGTCAGTGGTGCCCAGTGATGGGACAATTGGCAAACATTGAAATTCAGGAAATCCCACTTAAACAACAGAAAAAAGCTGTTTTTTTCCTGTGAGCATGAGCACTGGAGCATGTTGCCCAGAGAGTTTGTGGAGTCTCCATCCTTGAGTATAGCCGAAATTCAAATGGACGCAGTGTTGAGCAACCTCCTCTAGGTGACCCTGCTTTGAGCAGGGGGGTTGGACCTAATGATCTCCAGAGGTCCCTGCCAACCTAACATTTTGTGATTCTGTGACTATCGTAAGGACAGTTTCCACTTGTAATGTTATCAGGCTAAATCACCAGCCAGCAGATTACATGTAAATAACGTAAATAACAAAAACTTTTTGTTTATTGTTTAATGTTTAATATGAATATAGGTATGGTTAGACTATAAATGCTTCCAGTGTACAAAAGAGTTAAGGCCATAAATACGCTATAAACAAGCACAACCGATTTCTCCCTGCAGCTCATTAACGTAACATCATGCATTTACCTTTGCAGAGCAACCTGGGATGACTTTACAGAAACAAAGAAGGAAAGCAGATCACTTTGCCACCTTTTTCAGAAAATGGCTTTTACTGAAGTAATACAGCTGTATAAGGAACCTTTGAACGTGCATCACAGCAACTAAAAGGTCTTCAACAAAGCAACGCACTTCAAACTAGAAAAGTAATTGATCACAATGATGAAGAAACCCCAAGAATACCAAGGTATGCTGGATTACATTAAAACTCCATATGAGGCTTCCGCACTTAGGAAGCTGCTTTGAGTTGCAGCGTGCATATTGTCCAGATATGTCCCTGGTGCATACTGTGTGCTTCCATGGAAGTCGAGTCAGACAGTTTCTGACAGAAAAGTAACTGATACACTGTTCAGAATGTTGTTGTATTTTCCAATTAGTAGTTGCAGTACAGAATTACAAAAACCCTCAACAATTATTGGATTAATTCCACCTTGAGGTAAATCAGACAGCAGCTGGCAGCAAAAGTAGTTTAACCTTATTTCATCTCATACATGCACATTCATAAAAAGAATGGTATGAAAAGATTAAGGTCATGTATGTCTATGAACAGCAGACGATAAAAAAGATTTCCAGAAAACATTCAATTTTGTGCATGCACTGAAATTACTGCAGTGTGTGGATTATTTTCTTCAAATTTAGTGTTTTTAAAAAATTATTTTATTTTTAACTTTCACAATTGTAGATCCTTATGAAAGAAAACATAAACCATTTGCTTAGAAATTATTATGTGGGTAACTATAAACAGGGTTAGTAGCATAATCTAAGAAGTTGTCTCATCTTTCTCATTAGAATTAGTCCACTTAAAATTCTTCTTAATTCTACCATGTCAAAAGTAAGAAATTTTCATATCAGATGTTTTCTTCAGATTGGAAGACTGCAGGTAAAGACAAGTTAAGTAAGAATTGAGACTGGTAAGGCTTGTGTGGTTAAGTCCATTGAATGGTAGTCAAGAATTTGAATTAGCTCTGGTCTGCCATGGAGTTCCCACAAGAAGGAAAGGGAAGCCTTGGAACTTTCATAGGCTGCATTGTTCCATTGTTTTGGAATAATTAATGAGTCATTACCTTTTTCTGCAAAGCAGAGGCTCCACTTTCCTGCTCATTCCTCCCTCTGAGCCCCAATACTAGCTATGTCCTTCCATGCTTAAGCAGCTGTGTGACAAGGCTTTACAGTAACTATAAATAACATCTTACAAAGGATATTTTCTCTATGATATCAATGTGAGTTTTATGACAGCTAACGCAATTTTCATATATATTAAAACTGATTAAAGTGTTTAATTATCTAATACAGCATTGATAATTATTTTCTGCTTTCCAGTTCTGCTTTGTTTTGGTTAATCTTTCACTGCAGCATTAAGACATCTGGATGAGTCTGAACAAATAAATCAGGAAACTCTCCTTTGGGGATAAAATGCATGATGTAATAGTATTTAATTTCCTAAAGCTTTCCTTTAATTCAGCATTTTGAAGATGACGTTTAGTGCTAGAACTGCATATGTAGGAGCGTTAGAAGGTTGAAGATTAAAATAAAAAAAATTAAAAAATAAAGACATAGATAAGGTGAAGATGGAACTAATATACATAAAGACATTTGAAAGGAAAATAGTTTAACACAGGAATATTTCATTTAAACCGAACAACATTTGTTTTGATGGTGGGATTATGTAACGTTGCGATTACAAAGCAGTGGTTGCCTTGGAGAAGGTGAACATATGTGAATAAATAAGGACATTGCCAGTCATGTTTATATGGATTAAATATGTTATCTAGTGTACTCAAGCAGTAAATGCAGCATAAAACAAGATGATTAAAAAGAATTCCTAATTCTTGTGAGCTTTTATAGATTTAAACACAGATACACATTGTATTTCTCCCTCAGCTGCATGCCTCGTGTACTTTGGCCGTGTCACACAGAGTTACATCTGCAAAAGGACTTCACTAGTTTTCAGACAAGTGCTCAGCCGCTGCACCCTTTGGATGTTTTTGTTTTTACCAAGAAAACTGTCTCACTGACAGTGTTAATGTGTAAAGTGTGTTAATCTTTGTCTAGTACATGCATAAAATCTTCCAGTCTCCTGACCGGTCCTATATGCCGTGACACGAGCAGTGGGCACAGATACTGATTTGGGCTTCGTACACAGTACCATGGCAATGCCTCTCTCGCTAGGTTGTCTTGTTGTGCAACTCCTACTTTTCAAAAGAATTCCATGGCAAAATATTTACCTACCCTATGGCTTTTTTTCTTTTTCCTATCAGGAAGAGGGGAAGGCTCAAAACCACATCTCTGTCTTTTGAGAGGCATTGTTTACCCACCTAAATTTAAGCAGCTTTAGGGCTTAAGTGCTTCTAGCGTTCTTGGTATACAGGGTAACAATGAAATTTCATTATGCCAGATACAAAGTGAAATATAAAGGCAGGGACACAGCAAATACCTTCCTTTTATTGTTTCCTACTTACTGCTTTTGAACATATTTAGAAAGTTGTACAGTGAATGAACTGAACAGGCTTGTATTAAGCTAGGCAGACTGTTTACTGGGATACCTAACTTCCCTCCTGTATTTTATAATGCACCACTGTTGGTGGAGTTACCAGGTCTATAGAAATGGAACATGTACATAACTACTGCGATACAGACATCTTTTATGGATCTAGATCCTCATCCTTATGTGACTGAATTTAATTTCTTGGAATGGTGATTGTCAATACCTTAGCATTATACCATTAAATAAAATGTTAATTTTGTGAAGGGCTTTATCAGTTAAGAGAGAAATATTGCTTCTATTTGAATTATTTCATGCCCTGTAACGTTGCTGACTAACAGCATAATGTTTGAGAAGTTAAGGATCACTTCTTAGTTTTTTCAAAAGATGAGTGAAAAAAAATCCTGAAAACTGAGACGTTAAAAACCCAAAATAAGAATATGAGAATGAACATAGGGAAATACTCTACCAAAAATCTATGAATCATGTAAGACCAGAATGAGTCCTGGTGGCAACCTAAGTATTTTTGTAAATGTGAAATGAATCAGACTAGATCATTCCACCTTTCTAGCTCCCCGTACCACACCATGTTTCAAGTCACCATTCTCTATAAGTAGGGATGTTCAGTGTTTCAGTATTAAGAAAGTCTAAATCTCTTACGGAACCACATTTATTTTGACAAGTTTCAAAGAAAAAATTCGTTAGAACAAGACTGCTCTTATTTCATTAGTAATGATAAGATTTCTTTTGGCAAAATGAATGCATTCCATTCTGAATTTGTTTTGTTATTGTTTATTTGGGCTTTTATATTCTATTAGTTGCATTACGCCATAGTTTCTTTTTATATAATATTTCTTGATATGTTTCAATCTCCTAGCAGGTTTTTTTTTCCTAGAATTTCCAGTTTCTTATTCCATGAATAGCTGTGACATTTCTTGATGATGAATTCCTTTGTAGTGATTAAAGTAGTTGTGAAATGTGAGAATTTTCCATAAAATTGAACTTCAAATTCTCAGCCATTCTAGTCAGGGGTTTTTAGGGCTTATTAGACAAATGCATTTAGACAGATTGTCTGCCTGGAGAACAAATAAAGATAATACTGCTAGACTGCATTCCCATGAGTGAAACCACCTATTCAGTGCCCCCCCCCCCCCAATTTTTACTGTCTTCCAATTACTGCCTTTTCTTTTACTTTAAATCATGAAGTTGCCACAAGATACTGAAGTGTGTGCTGTACAAATGTTTATTAGATATATCAGGATATGGTAAATACATCATCCTCCCAGCTTTGGAGAAATTTTGTGTTGGCTTGTGAATTGCAGCCTAGGCGTAAAGAACTATGTAATCCATTTCTAAGCAGCTGAGACAGCAAAATCTATAAGGCAATTTACAGTATTGCAGCAGAAGTCTTCATCAGAGTTTAATTAAAATGTTCTGGTGATCTGAAGATCTTCATAACCCAGCACTGAAATTAAAGAAGTCCACATCAACAGAACTTTTTCTCAGGCTCATGATGCCAGTTGGCATTGTCATGCATCTCTCTCTCTCTATATATATATCGCGTGTAGAAATCTACAGTTAATGACCAAAATACAGAATGGTGGTTCAACCACCTCCAAGTAAGCGAAGCAATGCCAAGATATGAGGCACCTAGTCCCAGCTGGTTGATTCAGATCACTTAAGTGAGGCATTCTATACGTAAGCTTTCTATAGAGTTCATGGAGAGAATGAGGTGGGTGATCTAAAGGGGAAACTTTTCTGCTGAGGTGCTTAGAGCTTGCAAGTAAGAATACTAAGCATTGCATAGGGCTGAGCCCTGTGCTTTGGGTGCCTGTTCATTTGGCTCCAGCACCCCTTCTCAGCATCAGTGTCTAACTAGAAAGGATTATATGGCTATTTAAAAGACAGACGTTAATGGTGGTGGAATCATTACAACATGCACAACGCTGTTAGACTGTGGAACGCATTACCATAGGATGTCATGGTAATTGTACATGGGTTCAAAAAAGATCAACCAAATTTAGGTTAATTAAACACCAAATTACCATCACTGAAGGTGAGATAGATAGCCAGATGTGGAAGAATTACAATATATGTATCTTCTGTTCTGTTCTGGTTCCCATCAAAGACAGAATTTTAGAATATGTGGATCTTTGTTCAGAATGAGTACAGTCATGTTTTTGGTATTATGGCAGTACTATAATGTCTACTAATTTAACTAAGTCTCTTCCACACATTTTGCAGAACATTTTTCAAGAGAAAACAGATTATTTTTGAAGAATGTTTGAATTTTTTTTTACCTAAACTAGGTATATTCCATTCTGTCCTTCTCTCTATGTCAATATGTATTCAATAATCAAAATATATTTGTGTGTGTGTCCAAATATTCACAGCCTGCATACCTTTCTATACCTAGGAAACAGTCCAGTTCTCCATGTCACTCATTTCTATTTGAAAGATAAATTAGCCCATTACTAACTCCCCAAACTGGTACAACCTGGCAAAAGGGCAACAGTATTTACAGAGTGAGTTTATGTTTTTCTTCCTGGCTTAGGTGACATTAGGTGGGGCTGATAGTGTTCAGTGCCAAAAAAAGCATATATATGTGCCTCAAAGTGCCTTTTAAAGAACTTACCTGATTCTATACCTTTAAAAAATTATTCATGTTTAAATGAGAAGAAAGAAGTTCTGATACGTGATGGTTTTAGCACTTTTACAGTAAGAGTTTTTGTTCTTTCTCCTCCTGGATTTCGTGAGATTAAAGTCAAGCCTATAAATCCAGTTTCTGTGTGATTCTAAATTAATTTCAGACAAGCTGGAGGTATTCAGTGGCTCTTATGCTTCTAAGGACTGAGAATCTGGTGTGATCGTGGACCCACACATTAAAGACAATTCAGCCACAGAGTTTATAATGTGGTTTGAAACAACAGGCAACCAATATTTTATAGGGGATGAAGGAAAAGAATAGCACTGGTTGGAACAGGCTTTCATAAATGTGGTATTTTCACAATTTATAGAGTTACAAGACATCAAAAATAGGCCAAAAATATTCTCTGCCTCCGTAATGCCTATTGACCTACTTGAATTATGTAAAAGAATGAGTATTCTTCATAAAGAAGAAGATCAGCACAGTGCCTCTTATTATCATTGGATAGTCTATTCCTCAGTATATTTGTTTATTTTATTTTGGACTTTTTGCTTTTACAAGTAAACCTGGTTATTCCTTTTTATTTGATTCGTGTCTATTTTCTGTAGGGTAGAAATACGTTCTACTGAAATCAGTTATGTAGGGGCTTTCCAGCTATAAAGCACAAAAGTCAGCTCTCTATCTGTTGAATCAGAGGTGGCTAGTAAGTGTAAATTGTACTGCTAGGCTGGAGCCTTCAGGTTTCCTTTTGGCAGTTTTTCTGAGGTAATTTTCTTGCAGCATCGGGCCTGTGGATGGAGCGTTTGTTTGCTCAAAGTTCTCAGAGTACCTTCTACACATGAAAAGTGAGGGTGGATTTTGGCACCACTGTATGTTCTTTTTCCATATCTGTTTTGGCCTTTTTTTAGTTTCTGGGCTCTAGCTCAAAGTTACTAACCACATCTGGCACCTGGAGCACAGAAAGTTCAAGGCAGGATGTTTCAACAGCCAGCAAAGAAGTCCAGAAATTCAGAGAGTAACTATGTGCAAATTCAAAATCATACACTAGGAATCTAGGAATCAAGACAAATCAAATATTGCATGACTAAATGTAATCCAGTGAAGCTAAGACACACATGAATTATTTCATGCTGATTCACTTAGGTATATGACTAATCAGGCAGAGCTAACACACTAGCAAACTCAGAAGGGAGAGAGAGCTGGAGAAATCAGCAAAGTTGGAGAAAATACCAGTAACTGGGAAAACACTTTGCTTAACACTTTTAATTTATTGCACAAATTCATTGCATAGCTTCCTTCTGTTGCTCTGAGAACAAATAATCAGCCTAAGCAATCAGGGATGTGTCTATACTAGCCTTCTGCCCTACATCTTTCGACCATTATTATTAGTGAGGAAGCAGTCCTTACGGTAGCTGATACAGTACTACTAGCACCAGTAACTCTTGGCATGCCTGACTGCAGATAGCATGGGGGTCAAAGGCAGTAGTAACTTTCCCATAGTAGGCCTCTACAGTTCCTCATAGCACTAGAATTATTCTAGTTTAAATCAAGGCTCAGGGAGCTTCAGGCCAAGATCCACAAGAATATTGAAGTGCCAAAAGTGGATCTGTAGGTGGGTTAAGCATCTAAATCCAAGACTGTGACTCAAAAAAGCCCTGCTGAACAGTTAGGGACTATATTTTTGACAATAAAATTCCTCTAATGCAGAAGATTCCACTCTTTTCAGTGAGCGCCATCTTGTTAGGGTTAAGACTGGTGGCTGTTTGCATGTGATTGGTAGTCTGAAAATCAGCATTTCTCTGATCAAGTATTTATCTTTCCTGCTTCACATTAACTTCAGACAAAATATGGTTGTTTTGGCCACTTTCTTTAAATTTACAGGGTAGCTAGGCGAGGTGAGCTGTCCTCTGTTTTGTGGAATACCTGAATGATTAGAGCATTCCCATAGAATATGGGGCTAAGGGGTTCAAGACTTTCCACAAAAAGAATGAACTGAAATCCACATCTCCCTAGAAGGTGTCTTAACCACAAGGCTGTGAGGCTGTACAGTGATACTGTTTTTTATGGGGTACTGCCCTTCTTTTGAAACTAGGGCACTTTAAGTAGTGCTTCCTGAAGTATGTCTGTGTATTTTAAACTAAATGATCATTTGACATAGCTGCAGAAATGGCCAGGCTTATGTGAGGTATTTCTGTTTGTTTGTTTCTAAGCTTTTAAGTTAAAATATATACCAACATAATTAATTTAAACTCTAAATGAAATAATCCCTTGCAAAGGCTGCTTTCTCACCCTGTGGGCAATAAAACACATCCCAAACTTATCAACTCCAGTTAGAAAATCCATCTTGTTATAACTGCGGATTAATTATTGCATCTAGATATTGCTAAAATAGTCATCAGGAAGAGCACAGAATGAAATAAGAGGGATAGATGCAGAAGTAAAGTAGAAAGGTCTGTGAGTCTATTGAATTCTGTTTTGAGATTGTTGTTCATTTAACCCGGAAGCTGTACCAGCAGGAGATGTCAGTTTTCATGACATAAACTAGTTGTGACTAGTGTTTAAAAACGGATGGGGGCTTTTTTTGGAAAAAATGAGGTAACTAAATACAGCTGAGTATCAGCCTACTTTGAGACAACTGTTCTCTGTTTGTTTTTCTGGAATCAGACAGCATTTTTTGGTTACAGAATCCAACTGAATTTTCAATGCTGTAATTATGAAAGGCACATGGAGTCAGAACTAATGTAGAATAAGAAAACCAGAACTAGAGAGAAAGATACAGAAAATGAGAAAAGAAAATAAAAACACAGTATGTGGTAACCACAATTTAGTAAATCATAAAGGTGAAATACAGATGGATTATCCTGTGACAGCAAAGTTGCAACTAAATCTCTCTTTCTGCCCAATTTCCGAGGAAAAATAGATTCATGTCTTATGTCCAGATGTTCAAGAGACTATTTAAATATGTCAGAAAATGTCTACTTCATATTCAGATTGTAAGAGCTTTGTATGTTTATAGATTGTCTTTAGTACAGTCACTGGCAAATAAACAATAGTCAACAAAAATGCAGATTTACCACTTATGACTATTTTTTTCCTTTAGTTCAGAGACAACAAAGTATGTCATGGGTTTTGTCTACATATACTAATACAGAAGGCCAATATCCTGACTTTTGAACAGTGGCTATTCTGATTATCTTCTTGTCCTGGTTTCAGCTGGGACAGAATTAATTGTCGTCTTAGCAGCTGGTACAGCGCTGTGCTTTGGGTTTAGGGTGAGAAGAATGTTGATAACGCCCTGATGGTTTCAGTTGTTGCTCAGTTGTGTTTAGACTGAGTCAATGACTTTTCAGCTTCTCCTGCCCAGCCAGCAAGAAGACTGGAGGGGCACAGAAAAGTTGGGGAGGTGACACAGCCAGAACAGCTGACCCAAACTGGCCAAAGGGGTATTCCATACCCTGGGACATCATGCCCAGTATATAAACTGGGGGGAGTTGGCCAGGGGAGGAATGCTGCTCAGGAACTAACTGGGCATCGGTCTGCGAGTGGTGAGCAATCGCATTGTGCATTGCTTGTTTTGTGTATGCCAATCCTTTTATTATTATTATTATTATTATTATTATTATTGTTGTTGTTGTTGTTGTTGTTGTTGTTGTTGTTGTTGTAATTTTATTATTATTATCATTATTGTTTTCTTTCTATCTGTTCTATTAAACTGCTCTTCTCTCAGCCCTCAAGTTTTACCTTTTTCTGATTCCCTCCCCCATCCCACTGGGTGGGGGGGAAGTGAGCGAGCGGCTGTGTGGTGCTGAGTTGCTGGCTGGGGTTAAACCACGACACTTCTGTTCCCTAAGAATTCTTTACAGAAAGCATCAAAATAGTTATTGCTCAAAGGTCAAGTACGGAACTAAATCTTTGACCTGTACTCTAGTGTGTAATATAACCTTTACTTCAGTTTAGAGAACAATGGGAAGGATTCTGCTGCTTAAACATAGGCATCCACATCATTTTAGATGCTTTAAGGAATCTCAGATACCCATTGACAGATATGACATAGGGCATTCAAGAAACCCAGATTTTCTGGAGCAGCAGTGAAAAACTAAGCATGAACATAACCCTGAGACACAAGTCTGCCCTAATGCAACAAGTGGAGATTTCCTGTAAGTAAATGAGTTCCTCTGTGGCATAAAGACTGTCATATCCTGTTGATAGTCTTAACAATCCTGAGATCCAAGAATTATGCTGAGGTGACAGAGCATATATGTGCATGTATATGTGTCATATATATGCATAGGTGGAGACAAGGAGTTAATGAGTTCATGGTAGTGTGAATTGTTTGAGATCACATAAATGATTCTCAGTCCATTGTGAAGTAATTTTAGATTAAGCCTAGCGCTCTCTCACCTCAGAGCAACTCATACTAAAGGCATCCTAGCCATGGAATAATATAAGGTGATAAATCAAAAATAATTTAAATATTTTGTCTGTCATACCAGGATGTTTACAGCTACAGAGTATGAAATGAATTATTACCTCAGGATGACTCCAAGAAGATATGTTTGTATTTGGAAGATGGAAGATTTAAAAAAAATGTTGCCTCTGGCACATGAGAGTGTTATTCATTTCAGTTTACTTAATAGATTCATTACTAGCATTTAATTTAGTTGTGGTGACAATAGTTGCTATATAGATTCTTTACTGCATAAGTAAAGTGACTGTTCACTTACGTGTCTTTAGCAGGATTTTAGCTCCTCAGTTTGTTCCTAAATGCTGATGACATTGTATCACCCCTGAAGAGAGGACAGATTTTTCAGGCAGATAATACTCTAAAGATCAGACCTCTAAGTTTTTATGAATCTGTTCTGCACTTTGCAAGAAGTTTTCACTAAAGTTGGGACCAAATTTTCTGTGAACCACTTTCTTCCATGGTAAACTGAAGCCATGTAATTTGCACTGGCTTCAGAAAAATTTCAAGTAGCATGCTGGAGCTAATTGAAAAATGTGTTGCCTATTCGGTACCATTGTGGCTTTACTATTTCATTCTGGTTTGATTTCAGGGAGTTCTACTTCTATTACATGTTATTGCATGAGTCTGTTGACTGTGTGAGTTCACACTGATGGTACGTGTGGTTCACTGTAGCAAACTGAGATGACACTTGAAGTCTGCCCCTTATTGTAGTTGTAAGTTTGTCCATTTGAAACTGCCTGTTTACAGTCGTGCAGGGAAGGAACTGCCCGGAGGAACAGAAGCAGAAGCAGCAGTCACTGAAGAGGATTCTCTAGAAGAGGAGGCTGATTGCATACATAAGTATACTTTTTGAATGCTGAAAAAGGAGGATTGGGAGTTACTAATTTTCCTAGTCTCAAGAAAGAAAAAGAACTATCTCTGACAATGTGATATTGCTGCTTGATCTGGCAACCTCACAGTTCCCAAAGCCACAAGCTGTGTTTACGGTTCTAGGAACAGCAGTACAGTCTGTTCACAGGCAACATTCCTCTGAGCAGTACTTCAGAAGAGGAAACAGAAAGAAATCCTCTACTTCTGGAAGCTTGATAAGTGGAACAGCTAATCTAGAAGTTTTGCAACATGAATCCCAAGAATCAGTGAATATGAATTAGCCTAAGCCAAACTCTGACCTTAAGGCACAGCTTGTCACTTTGAGAATGTTAACGATGTGGAAGAAGAAGAGCATCTCTAATCAGTCTAGGATCACCTGAGATAACTTCTCCAAAGCCTGAGCAGTTGCCAGCCATTTCCCAGAGTTTACCAGTTAGTTCTGTAACAGTGGTCTGCTTTCAATTCTGGCAAGCATGGGGTTTTTTTCACAGCACCTAGCCAGAGGAGTTCCCTACTAGCGAAGTGACATATTACTTGGTAGAGACCATCTCCACTTGTAATTGTTAAATTCTGTCAGCTTTTGAACACAACGCTATTAGGCACAATGGCCGTTTGCCAGCTGTGCAGATGTTTTGGCTGTGATCCCAAAAGGGTGGGGACATTAGGCATGATAAAACAAATTAAAAACAATCACAGAACAACTATGCCCCAGAAGGTTACTTCAGGTGAAAAGGAGGCAAGCGCTGTGTCTGCTAGCAATCTAACACTTACTGTTGCTTCTCATGATTTCATCAGCTCATTCCAGCAGCATGGCTCAACAAACTTTAGCAAGTCTTTTCAGAGGCAGCAAAACTATCATTGCAAACACCCCAGAGCTATGAACTTGGCCATGTGTGTGGATGCTGACCACAGTTATGCTTTCTGCTTGGGAACAGCAGAGATGTTGGATGCTTTGTTGCTGCTGCTGTGCCTCCAGTGACAGGTTCCCCATAGTCTCTTTTGTTAAAAAGGGCTGTTGCCAGGCTCTGTAGTGCCATGAGAAGAACACTACTGTACAGAGATGATGTTGGCAGAGTACAATAGGTCACCTACCATGCCAACAACTGCCTGTAGGATGACACTGCCTCTCGGATCAAATAAATAAAAACATATGGTGAGGAGAACAGGTCCTAAAAGAACAGTTTACCAGGTGGTGCATTTGTAACAGATGAAGAACAACACGATCCCAGAAGTGTCTATGGAAAAGCATAGTCATGAATGAGCAATCCTGAGAAGCTTCTGCTGAGGATTTGGAACATGACAATAAAACTTCATAGGCAGTGCAAAATGATAACTTTTAGCATGACAAATGAGAAGTTTCCTAAAATGTATGTAGACCTATTTTCCAGGTGAATGTTGTTGCTTTAAAACCCAAAGTGAGTCATACTATTTTCTCTTCTAGCAAACTGGCATTTCTGTGCATTCAGGAGCCAAAACACTAATGCATCTGTTGCTACTTCCTTTCTTTCATCAGGAAGCAGCAAAGCAAGGGAAAAAAAAAGTCTGAAAAAACCTGACAAACATCACTGAAATCTATGTGTATTCAAGACAGTACCCACATCAGACAGAATTAGCCTTTAAATTTTGCTACAAAACCCACATTGAACTTTCTTCGGTTGTATCTTGAGCAACATATGCCTCTTCTTTTTAATCCTGAGGATGGAAGCATGAAAATGGCCTAAAAACATGTGTTCCTCTAACTCTTTTAACCTAGTACCTCTTTTTCTGATTTTGACACAATCGTATATAGGATTGTATGCACTGCATCATGTAATTGCTGCTGTCAAGTCAAAGTAAATTCATGCACCATGCTCTAATTGTGAAAACGAAAAGAAGAACCACAATTATAAAAATGTTTCAGGAAAGAGAAATCCTAAAGAAATTAATTTGTCATTAAAAAACAACTATAAAATCACTGCTGAATGGTGTAACTGAAAACCCTTCTTCATGCTTGCATGGTTCTTATACAAACCAAACAAACCATTTAGCCTGAAAAAAATTAATCTTGTGAAAAGTTCTTTACAGAACTTAAACTTTTTCTTAATATAAATTCAGTCACTACTTTGTCAGGCTGGCATTACTTGTTGAGAATTCAGATTTAATATGCAATGGATAAGAATTTAAAAATCATATATACCCCATGTTCTTAAAAAAGGGCTGAACTGACTTCAGCTTTACATCTCTAGCCAAATCTACTTGCTTACGAAAGCACATTCTCTAGAGTTAGGACAAAGGACAGATAACCTCCAAGACCTTGCAGAACTGTACAGAAAATAACAGGAACTAAACTGTCTAATATTGAAAACACAGTTCTTGCTGCTTGAGAAAATGCTCTTAATGAACATCTCAAAAAATAAGGCAGTGGCCCTCTTTGAAGAAGTTAGGAGTGTGTTTCTTTGGGGGATGTCTGATGCTAGAAGGTATGTTTTGGGTTGAAGGCATCCCAGATGACAACCAAAGGGACTGAAAGGTTGCATATTAAAGAAGCCAGACACATTGATGTGGCAGTTCTGAACAAAAAGGATTTGACCAAAAAGCCGTGGTGAACACAGAAGGTGTGGCCAGTGTAAATGCAGAATTTTTCCTCAGTGATGCAAAGAAACTGAACAAAAGATCCAGGATTTGATCTGGGATGCTAAAGTGTAAACTTCATCTAGTATAAACTGTCAAAAGCAGTCATCCTTATGTGGTATATATTTTGCCCTTGAAGTTGCAAGAATGTACAAGTAAACACAGTCTTGTTTTTAAATTGCTGCTGTTGGGCAAATTCTAGTCGATTAGCTGCAGTTTTTGAGAGAGCTGAAGGCAGTGCCTGAGGTATAACTCCATAATAGGTAATAGCATAATAACAAAATTCCATAAAGAATCAGATCAAAAGGTCAGTATTCCCCAGTAGTAAAAATGAGCATTTTGATATAAGAAACAAGGCACTGCAGAATGGTTCTTTCCCTGTTACACACATAAGGATCTAAAAAGTAAGGGGAAACTTAGCTCAGACTCTAGCTTGGAGTTTGCCTTTAAAAAGCAGTTATGCATCTCCATGCCTCAGACAGTGCTTCCAAGTGAAAGAGTCATTCCTCGGCCATTGGGCAGACCTGGAAGTTTCTGTCAAAGTGTCAAAATATGCAGCTGCAAGAAGTTGCAGTGACTAAGATATGGAAAGGGAAGCAAAAAAAATGTTCTCTGTTTTGGCTGCTGAACCAGAAAATTCAAAGGAAAAAATGTTTTCTATTGAATAAAAATATGTTTTGTTGTTTGCTGTACTGAAATGAGCTTGATCCTTACTTTCCTCCCCCACTTCTTAGCAAAACACTTTGTTCAAAAGGAATGCTTTCCAGGTTTTGTCAGAAAAGCAAAAGAAAGGAAGGAGTGTATTCACAAAACCAGTGGAAGGTGATGTTTCCTTTTGCCAGGTGGCTAGGGTGGGTATTCAGACATAGAATCAGGGGTGTAGTGTTCTGTTCTGTCTGAGACATTTTGGCATCCTGTCCTTTACCTCCTGAAAGAGGTACTGACTACCTGGGTGCTGAATGGCTGTCTTAACTACTCCTGGTTTGGTCCATTTTATGGAAACTGCAGAAAGAAAAGTGTGAGACACAAAAAACAGGAAAGAGAAGAGTGGCTCTATTTGGTCATTGGGACATTCACTATAGAAAAGAGGCACCTTGATTCCCATTTCACTGCAGTGTTTTAATTACTATTGTTTGCAAGAATAGGCTGAGCACACCTTCCATTGTTAAGGATGTTTACTTAAGAGGTGAGAGGTGCAAATAGTCAGCAAGTTGTGAAGTAATTTTTCACAGCTTTAGTCTCAAACAGCTTTCTCTACACAGCCTGGTGCTTGCTATTCATATGTTCAGATTTTGGGAAGTAAAAATTGTATTTCTTTTCATCCTTTCCTTATTTCTAAGGTATGAAAGCATGCAGAATTTTTAATAAGTTCACTGTATTCAATATTTTGGTATTTAACAAAATCCTACCAAACTTAAAACAGTTTACCAGAAAAAAAGAATCTAGCCACTGTGGATTGATTTACTGTATTTGTTTGTATTGCTCTGCACTTGAATGCTGCTAAGTTTGGTGTTTTTTTTTCTCTCTCTCTCTAAATGTTTATTATTGTATGAGCAAGCATTACGGTTAATCCTATTGTGGTTAAATGAGAAGATTTAGCAATTTCATTCGATGCTTTCACGTTTAACTGTTCTTACCCATGCATGCATGTCTCTTGCTACTGTTTGATCTGTCCAGAAAAAAATTGGTCCAGAATGTCATCTATATGGAGTTTCATCAAGGGTTATGAGCACATGGTTTGGGGGCTGATAACAAAAAGATTTGCTGTAAGTTTGCATCTTCTTTGTTGGAAGTAGTTAAGGAGGAGAAATTTAAGGCATTATTGATGATCATGACTTGTGTGCAAATTGCTAATGGGACGGAGCCACGAAAAAAGGCAACGTGACTTTGAAAAATTCTCCACCAGGAGAATTCCAGGAGGAGAGCCAAGAAGTGGGTTGATGGTGCTAGATCTTGGTGTGCAGTCATCTGGTACAGTCAAAACTCCAGTCACAGACATGCAAAAAAATGAACTGAAACTAGTTCATTTGCAGAGAAGGCTACTAGGGTGACAGGAGGAATGGAGAACCTGACTTATGAGAGGAGGTGGAAGGGTGTGACTTGTTTAACTTTGCAAAAGGAAGACTGAGAGGGGATAAGATTGCTCTCCTCAGGGATAAACACCATGAGGGAACAGATCTGTTTAAGTTAAAGAACAATGTTGGCACAAGAACAAATAGATATAGGCTGACCCTGAAAAATCTTGGACTGGATGTTAAAAGAATATTGCTAACTATTAATAAAGTGTTCTTCAAGTAGTCACAGCCACCCTGCAAGGATGACCAGCGTATACATGCACCTGAAGCAAAGGGATTTTGCATCTCTGAGTGAGGGCGGATAGCCCAAAAGAAGCAGAAAGCCTAGCCCTGTAGGTGTATTTCTCTAGCACCAGCTTTTTTCCCTTTAAACATGGTTTACTGAACGAGTCTGATGTTGTGTTTCTTTTATTAGCAAGGGTCCAGGTGTAAAGACTGTCTTCCAAGCTCTCTTTCCAGCACATATTCCCAGCACATGTTCCCACTAAGCTCCTAAAATTTAACTGATAGAAGTTGAATTCTTCTGTACTGTGATATATTCCAATTCAAGAGCAAGTTGCTGACTTGATGCAGCATTTACTTGCTGATGTGCTACCAACCTGCTGTGTGTAACAGGTTATAACAAATGATCTTAATAGTCCCTTCTAGTCTTAAAACCCATTAATCTGTGGGTGACCTGACTATAAGTTCATTGGAGCCCTGGGTTTCATTGGTATTTACAGATAATAAGTATATTTTTTTTAAAACAGCAAATTATTTTTGCCAACAGGGATTTTGTGTGGTGTCAGCTATAAAAGCTGCCACCAAGCTTTGTTATGACATTTGCAAAGAGAAAGTAAAGAGTCTTTGAAAATTACATCACTTACAATAGATTATTTACTTTTGGCTGTCACTAATGAAAGATTTAGAGCTCTGCTCAAGTTATATTGCAGAACAACATCAGGGGTCATGAGCTTAAAAGCACCTGTTTTTTATGTAGTAGACTAATATGAGATGTACTGTCCTATGCTGTATGAGATGTACTGTCCTATGCTGTAACATTTTCCTTGCAGGTAAAGCGTCTGCTCTGATGACAGCATTATACGGAGGTAAAATAAATCCAGCTATTGAAGATCTTTTCTAAGATATCTTCACTTTTGTAGGGAACAGAGATATAGGGGCAAACACTTGGCATAAAAAAGCTAAGATAAGGTCTATTGAGAACAGTATAATAAAATCCTTTTCTGGAAGAAAATAAAGGTTAAAGCCTTTTAGTTACCAGCTTTTCCTGAATTAACATATCACTGAGGTCTTAGTTATATTTTTGTAACTCAGAGCTGAATAGCACTTTCTAAAATTTGAGTTGTGTCCTTGTCCTAGACGATTTACAATCCAGTGGATCAATCCAGCAAACATTAAGTTGGGCATAAACCAATGGTTAAAGAAGAAAAAATAAGTTTGGGTTCTTACAAGGATCAACATCATTTTTAGAGTGACAGCAAGTAATAATGCTTGGTTTGTCCAGCAAGGAATACTCTATTTTCAGAAAGCCTGTTTTCACAAAAAAGCACTAGATATTTTTACTTTCTTTCAAAAATATTGCAGTTTCTTGATCCAGAGAGCTCAATGATGACAAGGACGAGTCTATTTTGCTAGAAATGCGTGCCTCACATTTGACTTGTTTTGGCTTCTAAAAATGACAGCAACTTCTCCTGTGGCAAGTATATTTATAAGATGTCTCTCCCATGTGGGTTTGTTCGTGTTTAATAATATATGAACTGATTCTGCATCTTTTCTCAAAATTTGAAAAACTGCATCGTCTGGATTTTATCCCTGGCTGTCTATTTTCATGGAAACCACCTCCACCTTTCTAGATTTGTTTAAAATCTGCCAAGCCATTCAAGAGCTATTAGGAGAAACCAAACAGTCAGAAAAAAATACACTGACAACAGATTCATATTAAGTCTTGTTTCCATGGAACATCATATTAAAAATTAAAAGAAGTGCATAGAAAGTATTGTCTGTTGTCCTGCTTTCTTCTGACAACTCATTAATCATATTGATAGTTTTTTTAATAGCCTTCTGTACACATTTTGAAAATGTAAAAGTAAACTCAACAGCAAAAGAGAAGATACCTGCAATCTTTTGAAATGGAAAACCTTAGAACTTTAAACATTTTGGATCGTGCTTTATCACCTGACTAAATCTTGTTCTCACAGAAACTGGGAGCCAGAGTGGGAAAGCAGAAGAAAGGAAGCAAAGGAAAGATGGTAGGTGAAAATCAGTTTGAATTGGTCAGTCTTCATTAAATGAGCATTTGCTGAGCACTAAACTGAAAAAACTGTACATGTCCTGCCTGTGGGATTTGGAATTTCTAGTACACATAGGCACAGATGTGAATTTACTGAGGGGGAGGAAGACCATTTCCCTAAGACATGAAGCCACCAATTCATTCTCCTGCTGCTGAGATTATACCTCATGTAATCCCAGTGCTACACTCTGACTTCTCTCTGATGCTTGACCCTCCACAAAGATAAATGGAGCAAAAATGAGATGTTGTCACCATGTAAGTAACGTTTCTCTTTTCTGTACTGCAGGCTGGTTAGCATCATCCAACATAAACAAGGGAACAGTCTCTAGTCACATAACTCTCTCTACTCTTTACTTCAGGGTTGTAAATGTCCTTGAAGCCATAAATGCTTTAAAAATGTTCATTTTATTACTGTGCTTTTAAAAAATTTATATGCTTCTTTTTTTTAAATGCAGAGGCTTACCCAAAGGTGCTTCCAGTTAACTGCAGTACAGTCAGCAGTTATACATCAAGAAAGTAGGGCAAATTTTCTCACAGAGCTTAATGGAGACGGTCTTTTAGAAAATGATGAAATGATGATGAAATGACAACTGTGCTCTTAAAATGGGGCAAGTAGGGATATTCAGGGCAGAAAGGAAATCAAGTGAAACCTGAGGAAAACACACTCTTAAGCAGAAACAGCAACTTGTCCAGAGTAACTCCTGTTCCCTTCACTGACAGTAGGTGAAATACCCAGCACACATTGTGGTGCTTGCTGTCTTATATTCCCGAATGTACCATGGGAGGAGCATGTGAACAGAGTTCCTGGAAAAAAATTTTTGGTCTCCAGAATAAATTTTTCTTTGTACCAAAGTTGTCTGTCTTTTTTTGTGTATGTGTGTCATTAAAAAAATTAGTAAGAATAAGAAAGATTAAGAAGAGAATTGAAAATCTGCGATTCTGCTGCAATGTGTGGCCAGAGTCCTCTGGGAAGAGCTCTGAGGGATTTCATGTGACCTGGCAGTGTTTGTTGGATGCAAGAGCCTAAAGGAAATGAGAGACTTGAAGTCATACTAGTCTGAGTTTGCCCTCACATGTGACCTTAACGTTTCCTCACATGAGAAGCGAGAAGCTTCATAGAGGAACTAAGTTACAGAACTTCAGCTGAAAAGCATCAGGTTTGAATTCTGACATGCAGACATTTCTTTAGGACATGTTGCCACTATGTGGGCTGAAAATTATCTGTGATTAAGCCAGTCAAAGGCAGCCTCCACTTTAAAATCCATTCCAAGTATTCCGATTCTCAAGGTAATTTATTGCTAGGAGTCATGCTGAAAGGTGTTTACTGGCAGAGGCGAATACAAAACAGATACAGAACAAGTGTGCTAATAAGGGAAATGTTAGAAAGACAAACTTTTAAGAGCTTCCTGTTCTTCCCTGAGATCTGGAAGAACAAGCTGTAGCTCCGGCACCTGCCTTGTGCTCTGTGTATCGTCTCAGCAAACTTGCCATCTGTTAAGCCCTGACAGAGAAAAACGTGGTTTTCAGGTCTGCAACAATACTTAGAGGGCTGCTTAGCAGTTTCCTATTTCAAACAGATTTTTAACAAGCAGGTTGATGCAGAACATACTGTTCAGGTACACGAACAAGCTGTGTCAACCACTTCTTTGTATCTTAGTATTCTTAGTATCTTAGTATCAGTAATTTTTCAGTTTAGGGTAGGTTAGACAGATCAGTAGTGATATTTAGACCAAAAAACCCCGGAAACTTAGGTAGTCACCATCAAGTGGATTACTTGCTGCAAGGACTTCTCTGAAACTGTGCAAAGCAGGTCCCAAATTGCCAATACACCCCAGCCACTGGACATTGTGGGAAGAATAAGGAATGGGCCTAATACTGATATTACTTAAAAAAAAAAATAATTATTTGTTTTCAAGGAAGGAGCCCCTTTTTGTAACTGTCTTGTTGCATCCGTATGCCTCTGGAGACTATCCATCCCTGCCTGACGCTGCTTTCCCGCCGAGGGGCTGTGTTCATATGTTGTCCAGCCAGGGGAGATCTTCACCCCTTACCAGCTCCTGTGGCACTGGGGCTGAACAAGAACGGCTTTTCAGCTCACCATGGCCCCCTCCTTGGGAGTGCCTCACCCCTGCATGTGTATCCAGTACGTTTCAATGTCTGTAGATCCCACAGGCCGCTGAGCACGGCCTTCTCCTGCCAGGGAAGGTGGGGAGAGGTGTCCTCAGGGGTCCATGGGGAGGCCATGACAGGGCCTCAGGAGCCACTTTGGGCCGGTGCCTGCCGCAAGGCCCTGCCTAAGCGACTCCCACTGCCAAAGCAAGCCCATCCGTGGACCTGGGACTCCAGCCTGACCCACAGCCTGCTTCCCTGCTGACAGGCCCTGCCTGATGCCCGGGGCTGGGGCTGCCCCCGGCTGCCCCTGGCCTCTCCCGCTCCCTGGCTGGGGTGGCGGGATGGGCCCTGCCTGCCAGGCCCTGCCCTGATGGACGTTGGGGAGCCCCTGCAGCTCTCAGCTGACACACAGAAATTGAGTTTGAAGATGGTAAGGACAACTGTTCTTCACGTGCACAAGCACAGGGTGTTATTTTCATGAATAAATAATTGCATTTGGTAATCCATGCCTTTTTAAAGTTCAGAGCTTTGAGAACAAGTCCTCAGATAACCCATATGTTCAGGTAACTTCTGTAAGGGGAAAGGAGTGGGTAGGTACTGACAGAAGCATGTCTGCGGTCATGGGGAGAGCGAGCTGTGGAAATTGGGGAGCAGGGAAGTTGAGGTGGAAGGGGCAGGCTATGTGAAAACAGGCACCAGCAGATGTTGGGAAGGAAGAGCAGCAGGCTGTCACAGACCGGAGGCAAGAGCAAAAATGTTCTGCTGTAAGCTTTCACATATGGTATAGAGACACCTGTTTAATCCGTGTAGCTGCTGAACTGCACTGGGGTTTTTTAGGTAACCTGGCAGTTATAGATGGACAAATATGGTAACTGTAAGTACGTGATCTACCTGTCCTTGTACCCAACAGCCTGGGTGTCAGGAACCTGGAAAAATGCTTGTTGTTGTGAAAACTACATCCCTCCCTGGGATGTTTTAGGGACTTTCAAACTTAACCTGTGTTCTAAGGGGTTTCCTATCACTTCAAGATTTCGTGTGATTCCTTATTAGACTATTTGTTGTTTTTCTTTGCTACTACTATTCTGGTACCAAAAGTTCATAGAGAACTCTACTCAGCTGGCATACTCGGCTAATTTGCTGGAAACACACCCATTCACTGACAAAATCATCCATATTTGCTCCCCACCCCACCCCCCACCAAGTAACAACAAATATTGTCAAAGTAAAGAATATTTCTTTCTTTTGCAGCCACACCCAGCATACTGTAACCATGACTCAGTCTTGCGGTCATCCTATGCAGCAAAGGTATCAGCTTAATTTTGCAAGGGTAAGAATAAATGACCATTCTTTTTCCAGCTGACAGCACAATAGCTATAAATATTTCCTTCCAAAGCAAAACTCTGTAAAAATAGTCTGCAGAATATCCTACTCTTCTCCTTAAAATGTCTGATTGTGACTGAAGATGTGAAGCCAAACTCTACTCTTATTCGCAGTTGTTTAAATCTGGAACATATCCACTGACTTCAATAAAGAGATTCTAGATTTACACTTCTTTAGGCAGAATTTGGCTTAAGTTCTTATGGTTAAAATTTTTTCACAGGGTTATAACATTTAAAATTCTGTGGTAAAATAAATTCTGAAACAAAACTTTTGTTCTTATGTTAAACTCTTGTAAAACACCCATTACACATGCCCAAAGTGCTATGAGAATATTAGGGGAATGTAGGACTTCAAGATTCTTTTATCTCCAAATCTCAAATAACTTTGAAATCAGTCTTATTTATAAACTGGAAAACTGTGACTGGTTTGTCAGGTAATCATAACAGGTCACAACTTTTTTTCCTTAGGAACACACCAAGGGATCTTCTTAATATACAGTTAGTACACAAAGCTATTCCTCTTCTAAAGAAATCTTCTAAAGATCAGATCTTGCAAACATTTATACATGTGCTTAAAATTAAGTAGGTATGCTGTTTTTATTCAGTTCAATGGAACTACTCTTGCATAATGTTTACTTGTAAATTGAAGTCCTTTGACACCAACTAAAACCGAAACAAATCAACACACTTCACTAGCTTCCCTGAACCCATTTTTGGAACCTCAGTAAAGCCAATGTGGAGTTTGACATTGGTACTTCAAAGTATAGACTTTCAGTTCACTTCAGTGCTTAAAAATGTATTTATCTCTCATGTTACGATTTATTAAATTTGTGTCACTGAAGGGGAAATATAGATGCATAAATAGTACACCTTTATTCCTTATGAATAATATGTGGAAATGGAAATGAAATAAAACAGTATGTTGGACAATAAAATAATGGGGAAATTTATTATTTTAAATAGTTAACATCTTTGCTATGTATGAGCATTTAAATAAATATATAGCCGAACTATTCTTCTAACTTGTTTTTTATTTAGATAATAGGTATATTTATCTTTTATTATATTTATTTAACATTTGTATCTCCCATTAGACTCCTTAAAAGCAAACATTCTAAAAACTCTGTTAATTCTTTAAAATAAATATACATCTCTTTTACTTTAAAATAGAATGGGTTTGTTTAGTGTAAGACAGCTGTGACAACATGGAAAAAATGAAAACACAGCATAAATATTAGCACTCCACTTTGTCTCTTTAGCTTAATGACAGAAAATCATATGAATTTGTATGTTAGGGAAAGACTATCACAGCTCTTTTAAGATCTGTGGTATTTCTTTATAGAATATATTTTAATGAAGAATCCAGCTAATGTTACAATTTTATCTGAGATGGCAAAATTATACCTATTTCAGAGAGGTGGACTCAGTTGAAATAAACTATTGCATTAGGCACAGAAATCACAAATATTCTTTCAGTGTTGGAAAGAAAAGTATTCTGTTGGCATGGAAAACTTCCAGATCTCAGTAAGACCAAGGAAGCAGCTTGTTTCCTGAGATGTGAAACAGTGCTTATGCCTCTTCCCTTCTCCCTTTTTTGTATAAAAGAAAAACATGAAAAGAATAAAGTAAAACTGTCTTCTTTCTCCCTATTATGAGACCGATTACAATGCAGCTATGTGAAATTCATATTGTATCAAATGAAAACCTGTGTTCACAAAATAAAACCAAAACCATTGCAAACTAGAATATACACAAGCAATGCCAAATACAGCAAAGAGACCATAATAGGACCATAATGCTTATCTTATTTACACCACTGTGCTTTCATTGTCAGAAGTAATTGCGAAGGGAAAGCACAACAAATTTGTCAGTTTTCTGATGCTAAGTGGCAGTCATGCATAGGAACAGCTTTAATTGTAATGCCACTTTAGATCCTAGACTGGGCCAGTATTGCTGTGGATTGCTTTTGATTTACATCTGCTCCTATTCCAGCTGTCATGGCTTGCTCCTTAGTCTGTCCACTACCGTTTTGTCATTCAGCTTCATGGGCAATAGGATGTGATCCATTGGCTTCCGTACTTTCTAATTGCTCTTCCTAACTGTTGCACCACCAGACATGCAGTGAGACCAAGAACGTAGCATTCCGGACAGAGCTCTTCTAAGATTTTGGTTGACAATGGCTTGCACAGATATGCCAGTCCTGCAGACTCTGAGCCAGTTTCTGCCTCACGTAGGAGACCTCTCCCAAATGGAAGTTTTCTGATGATTATACATGACTAATTTTAAAAGATAGTATCACAATACACTACCTCTGCCATTTCCCATTAAAAATGTCTCAGACAAATAATGTCCTCATCATTAGACCTGAGGCATACTTCTGACAACCTGCTGATTATACCTGTGTAGGTTAGAGATTGTTAACACTTAACTCGTCTGAGCTCAGTCTTTATCACTGGCTCAGTCTGGTTGTGAATACCTACCTAAGATTGTCATGCAGGTCTTTATATTGTGTGGTATAAAACGTTTGGCTGCTTCTTTTGGCATAGTACCCTCTTTATACCTTTGAAAATTCTAGTCTCATGTAAATTTACCGAGACCTTGAGAATCATAGTGTGTGTCACATAGAAAAAGTCATTCTTCCTGTCCTACTTGTGAACAGATTTTCAGGAAAGCAATAAATACTTGTCAGTGATGCAGTCCTCTGCTTCAAGAATGTTTATGGTGTGTATCCATCTCAAGAAGCACTGGCTTAGGCATCTGACCAGTTTTTTGGGAATTATCATTATCCAGACCTGGAATGAACATGTTTCATTCCCTATGACTTCAAAAATGTATCCATTCAAATGGAGTTACAGGTATTTTGTAGCTCATAGGAATCCCTTCTCTTTTAAATATGTTTTTCAACAACGATGGAATGTATTCACTTGTTCAACAGAAAATGGACTTGCCGAAATGTGGAACAGATTTCCGAGCTTCTTCGCAAAAGCTAATCACAAGAGTTGCTTACGTTGGAAAACCATACTTCTTTATGTAGTTGTTAATTAGAGATTTTATCATAACAGAACATATTTTTGATTCATTGTCCTCTACTTCTGATACAGCAATAAATTGATTTGCTTGTTGAGTTATACCTACCTAATCAATACATCATCAGCCCAGTACAAGATCTTGTGCTTTGGAAGCCTTGCTACAACTGTGGAAATGATGAAGCACATAGTCATCTGCTACCTTCAATCTGTGTTGTAATGAAATAGTATTTTCCACAGGCCCAGGCAATTTGGGCTCCTCTGGTAATCTGCTGTACAGCCTGGCCTCAGTTTTCTGTAAGGTTTGCAATTGCAGGATTTTTATGTGTGCGTCCTTGTACATACTCACCTAATTTGTACTTAGTGCGAGAGCTGAACTTCGTAACGTAGATCAATTTTTTTAGCATCCTGTACAGTAGTCCGTTAGGTGCCATTCATGGTAATGTAACAGCAAAGCACTTCTTTATTACATCTGTCCCATGTTCTGCTATTGAAGCTTTCTTACTGGGAAACATGGCAGCTAGGTTTTCCTTCTCAGTTTCTATCAAATTTCATTCTGTTTCAGTAAGAGCTCAGTTTACTTGTAGTAAAGAAGTTCCTAAGCTATCTTCACATGTCCAGCGGCATGATGACCAGGCCAGGGAGATTAGTCTAGAAAAGTAGAGAGCACATGAAAAGCAATGTGGTGATTGGAAAGTCAGACAAGAGTTAAAGCTATGAATTTATGTCCATTTATTGGACAGCAAGCACTGCAGTCACACTTAACAGAGCACTGTATCTAGTTGCTGCAGAGCTCCATCATGTTTCTCTGACCACTGCCAAGTTATCCTGTTGTCTCAGCAGAGCTGTCTTCCCTTGGGTGCCCTCTGTGGTTAGTCTAATTATCTGCAGGATCATTTGTAGAGCTTCTTGTACTGTAAAATTTTCTTTTTCACTACTGCTGAAGTCTTCATCTTTGCTGTCATCTGTCTAAATTCCTTTTGTATTTACCATCTTTCAGCCTTCACTTGAATTAAATTAATAGTTTCTACTTGGATCTTTGCCTTCCCCTTCTTCTGTTTCTGATCTTGTTCCACCTTGATTGACACTGTAATTATCATGTCCCCAGCTATTATGTGGATGTCTATAATAACTCCATATGTTTCACTGTTGCTTTGTTGAAACAATTTCCTCATTGCCCTTATTCCAACAGCTAGATGTTATCTATCTGGTAGCTGCCTCAGGAGTTCCATCGTCTAGATGATTCCTCATTTAACAGACTTGCCAGTATCAGTCGTTTTTTTGTCTAGAAGAGTAAATATGTTTTCACCAAGTAGTCTATGCTGAACAGATGTTTGTGAACAAATGGAATAATGCTTAGAAAAGACCTGTTAAAATGTCTGGGATTAAGATAAATCACAGGGGTTTTTTTTAGCTGTGACTAAATTATAAACCTCTGTGGATATGTTCACTTTGGCCTTGACCTTCGTTTACGAGATGCTTGGGTACAATTTTGAGTCTGTCTCCTGCAAAGAGACTATTTTTCTGGCCAAGCTTCATAATAGTGACTGACTGATATATGCACTCCACTGGCATATTTACAGGCCTGTGAAGGCTTCCTGAACCATACAATCAGACTTTTCTGTGTGTGCTGGCTGCCTTAATACTCAACACTTGTATTAAGGTACTGTGATTTTTCAGTCTAACATGAAAGACACAGAGCTGAAGACTTGACTTTAAATGGTGTTCAAGGGACCTTGCTTGGAACTGTCATCTAAGTGTAACACTAAAGTAGGTGGGACCCTGGCATCTGACTCAAAAGTTGAACTCAGAAAAACTTAACTTCAGGCCCAGTATCAGGCTTGATTATTAAAATGTGAAAACTGAGATTTGCAGCACATGCTGAACTACTTTTCCTGCTCAGCATTATTCTGTTCTGGGTTCAGGTTTAATCAGATTCAATTTCATCCATGCATTTTGAGTGTTACCATTCATCTCTGCGTATGAAAGTGTAGTTATTTAATCTTATAATTTTGCAACATGCTACTCTGAAGGCTGAGCAAAACATGGTACTTGTACACTATAGCACACGTGCACTCTTCCTCTGTGTGAGTTATTGGTGTCTCTTATTCTAGTTATGTCTACCTTAGCTAGTAGCAAGTTGCTGAGGACACCCACACAATATGTGTTTGCAGTGGGGAGAGGTTACTTCAGGTTAGCTCTAGGCTTGCATGAACTGAATGTCTGTTACTGGCTGCAGTGTATCAGGTAGAAGTGCTGCATCAGGTGAAGTCCTGCACTGTATCTCAGTCTCATCCAAAAGAAAATCAATTAATGCACTCTGATACCGCCCTATAATACAAACCAGTGCATAGTAATTGGAGACAACTGGGGGACTTGCTTCACAAGAGCACTTTTGATCTGAAATAGAATGCTGCTTTAAAGGTAACCTCTGACTCTCAAATGTGATATTCTCTAGGATGCTTTGAGCTGGCAAGAATGGTAAGGATGGGACAAGATTTTATTTCTCTACATGTGTCTTGTAAATCATGCTAATGACTATTAATTTTTTCCATTCCAAATCGCTACCTGCTACAGTCTTTTCTAAAGGCTCCTATTCCTGTCTCCTGCTTCATCCTGACTACATCTTTTTCGGTATTTCCAAATACATAATTTCTTGCCTCTTACCTCTGCGCTGTTACAAACCTGTGTTACTGCTTTTTTCCTATATGTAAAAATTGATAGTCTGTAATTACTCTGAAGACTTTATCAGAATCAAAGCATATTCATAACCGTTACACATAATGAAAGGCTGTTACGAGCTTGGAGAATCTTGGGAATTAAAAAGGAGTTTTTAATTCCCTTACTAGTTTATTGTTTCCTGGAGCCTTGAGCTGTATGAGGAGTGCTGGTCCAATCACCTCCACTTCTCTGTAAAATTGCCAAGATGAAATAAGGCTAGGAATGGCTTACAGTTCTTCTAGTGTATTTTTTTTAATATTGCTTTTAAGTTTATTTGTGTTATTTTTTTCATTTTATTTCATCATGCATCTATAGTCTCAAACAAAATATAACCTCTTCTTGCTTTAACCCAACTGGTGTCACTTCTGACACAATCTTTCCCAGCTGTTGGCTTTCTATACTACATGAATTCAGAGTGAGACCAAAGGATGCTGAAAACTTCTCTTGCCAAATAGCATACTCTACCTCCAATCCTCCAGACTAAGTATGTTTCATATGAGAGCTGCTTCCAATTTCTTCTTCTAACAGAAGCTTCGTTATTAGAAATGACTCATCGTAATGGGGCATCATTACAGTATAATACACTTGTGTTAACTTAGTTTTTTGGGGTGCATTTATACCTCTCTACTTATATAGAGGAGAAAGAATTAGATCCCCTGTTCATATTAGAGCACAGGACATCCTAGAAAATGATGTAGCGTACATGTCACTTCACTCATTTTAATAGCCTCATACTGTTGAATAGGTGACTCAGGTAAGCAAAATGTTTAAATATTTAAGTACCTATGGGATCAGAATCTTAATGTGTGTTAAATTAAATGAGGGTAGAAATCTGGATAAATACAATCCTCTGGGAAGATTCAGTATAGCTTTAATAAAGGGAAGTCCTGCATTGCAAACCTCTTTGAAGATCTTCAAAGGAGTCAGCAAACAATTAGCTATAAGTGATCTGGCTGATAGTTTACCTGTATTTGTCCAAAGGCTTTTAAGGTAACTAAGTAGTCATGGAATAAGAGGGAAGGTACCACTGATAAATCCCTGGTTAAAAGATAACCAAAAAAAGAATATAAATATTTTTCTTACAAGAGAGAAGTTACCAGTGTAGTTGCATTGCAGCTGTGCTCATCAACATATTTATACATGATTTAGAAAATGATATTATCAGTGGGTGAGACAGTTTTCAAATGGTATTATTTACTAGAGCATTTGACAACAGCTAAAGGACCTTAGAATTCTAAGTGACTATGTAATGAAGGGGCAGTTGACCTTCATTCTAAATATATACAACATGATGCACGAGAAGAAAAACAATCCTAACTTCACACACGAACTGGAAGTCTGCAACTTTGCCATTACCACTCACAAGCGAACTGGTGCTATGATAAATAGTTCTGTCAAATCATTGGCTTAACATTCAGCAGTGGAAAAAAAGGAATGTTAAGAATTATTACAAAAAGGAGAAATAGCAAATGCTAAATAAATGTTTATGCCACTTTGTAAATATATGCTTCATCTTTTCCTAGAAGACTGTGATTTTTTTTCTCATCTCACTACAGCAGAATATAGGCCTACAACAGAAATCATAAAAATTCAAAGAACAACAAGGATGGTCAAAGATATAGGATAGCTTCAGCATGAGTAATGATTAAACTGAATGATTTTTGACTGAAAGAGAGATGACAGGATAAGCATATGGTAAAGCTCTACAGAATCATAACTACGGAGATAGTTGTGGAGAGACTGGAGAGACCTCTTCACTGTCTCTTACAGGACAAATACTAGGGGCTAATGAATAAAGCTGCTATGAATCTAGTTTAAAACAGAAGGAGGTGGTTCATCATGCACTGGGGTTCTATATCTTTTGAACTTTTTGCCAAAGGATGTTATATATTAAAAAAATCAACATGGGCTCAAGCAGACAACTGTAAAGATACTTAGAAATGTGATGCAAGTACTTGGGAGAGGTTATTAAATAGATAAACTACATCAGGTTCAAGAAATTCCATAAACTGAAAGTAGTTGAGGACAGGAAAGTATTAGAGAAAATACAATCTGTGCTTGCCCTGTACTTGTTTTTCCCTAGGTACTTCCTTTGTCTTTTAGAATCAGGATACTAGGATACTAACATTATTCTGAACCTATGGTCTCATAGTTTTCAGTACTTCCATTCAGGTTCATTACTTATATATATTGTCTACTTATTACTTACTCATATTTATTCTTGTAAATAAAATTATTTTCTGCATTAGTACATTTCAGTAGTCACTTTATTGAAACTGATTCATTTACACTGTCATTCTTACTAAATTTGTCCAAATTTGGTTCTCTGTTACATACAAGCAGTCTGCCAACCTCTTTGAATAATGTTTCAAAGAAGAAAAGTGTCAAAGAAAGTTATTCATGTGATTAATGAGGACTATGAATAAAAACCATGTACTTACATACTGGAAATTATTGGATGAACTTTGCCATTAAACTAAGTTAATTAAACTTGTATGCAAAAAGTCCATTTCATAATTATTGTGTACAAGTTTTTATGTGCAGTTGTTTCTTCTAGGTTTATACTGACTTTACTTGCTCTGTTCAGGAGCCATGGTAAAGGTGTGGTACTGTAGGATAAAGTATAGAGTTGCTTTAAACTTTTAGACAGAATGTACCTAGAGACATGATCTGAGAAAAATTTTATCTGAAAACAATACAGAAGTTAACTTGGTTCCATGTCAGATTCTCTTGGAAGGGAAAAGGGAACTTGTTAGTATTTACTAAACAGTAGTAATTTCAGACTACTACCAGGGCGGGCATCAGACTTCATACTCTTACCAACTCCATGCAACCACTTCTCCAAAAAACATAATTATAAAAACCTTAGACTGGCTTTCATTATTAAGTAAGCTTTTACCTCAGGGTAATTACTACAAGCAAAATGCATGTAGTGGCAAGGAACTTCAGTTTTTCTACCGGGTAAGTAAATATAAAAAAAAAAAAAAAGAGAGACCTGAAGGCATACTGCTGACCTAATCTGTTTTACCTAAAGGCAAAACTGAAGAATCTTGCCTCTACTAAGCTTTTACTTCAGCATAGGTCTGTAACTGGGTGTAAAGACAAAGGAAAGCAAAAATAACAATAAAACCCAATCCCTCTCAAATTACCGTTTTCTAAAGTAATAAAGCAGGAAATGGTCTTCACTGAAAAACAAAACAAACCAAAAAACACAGGATTCTAGGAACATTACATGTGTATGTTTCGTATGGAAAATCAGGCAAATCACCAGAACCCTGGCTTAGATTTTGAAAAGAATGTAAACCTGCAGGTTGCTTGCCAGGAAAAAAAATATTTTATTTGAAAACCCCTATACGATTCAGTCTAATTAGCAAATTTTGCCAAGAATGGTCCTTGATAAAGGACCAATATCTATCCCCACACATAGTCCACCCCCTCCCCCAGGGGTCATTATGAGTTATTTGCATCCTAACAGTTTGAGAAATTTCCTTCTTTTGTAACACTAAGATGATAAAGATCACCAGACTATTCTCAATGTAATCATTAGTAGACTTCTTTGGTTTTGGATGAGTCTTAATTTAGACCTCAGGTGAACAAATGGGCTATCTCACACATCTTGTTTTCTCAAAAAATCAAGGTGTTCATTACTCAGTTTAGCTAGCATATGATAACTAAGATTACCAGTATGAGGTAAAGTCCCAATGAAGATTAGTTAGTTCATAATTTCAAGAGGAATTTGGAGATCAAGCTGGACCTTTGCTGCAGCACAATCTGCTATGGCAAATTACTAATATGTGAGAGCTGCCAATTGCCTGTCTTCATTAAGAATTTATTAGGCGTTTGTTACCATAGGTGAAGACACACCTAGTTTCCTAGTGAAGGCACATCCTCCATGAAAATGGCTTCCACGCTTGGAAAAGGTTTCACTAGCTGCAGGCAGGCAAGTAAGTAAGCAGGCAGACTCAGGCGCGCAGAGTTTACAGTCATTTGGACTGCTTGCCTGCTTCAAGTTAAGCAGCTGCTAAATGCTTTGTGGCTCACAGCCTACATTTTGGAACTTGCGGCCCTTCCCCCATCCGTTTGAGAGAGCCTGCTGTCAAGACCTTTTATGAAGATGGTGTTATGCAGACCTTTAAAGTTTTTGCTTAAAGAGTTGTTTACAGTAGAGTTTTGTTTAATTTAGATGGCTAATATTTCTCTTTTCAGCAAGAGGTTGCTTATTTTTGTTTGTTTTAGTGTTTTTTTTTTTTTTGATTGTTCGTTCGTTTGATTGACAGTATGTTCAGGTAGTAGCAGGAAGTTTGCGGAACCTAAAGAACAAATATTAATGATGCTACAGCGTAGATAAACCACACAGCTGATTATTAAGAAAACTGTTAGGAACAAGTATCTAAAAAAAGCTAGTGGGTTTTTACTTGTTTTCAAGAAAGTTATCTGAAAACAAATTTAGCAAATGGCAAGATTCCAAATGCTGTAGCTAGAACATGCCATAATTAATCTTATAATTTTTTTTCTGATGTATGACAGATAATGATTCATTTTGCAATAACTTTAATATAGCGCATGACTGCTCTTTTTCTTTTTTCTTATGGAAGACTGAAAACAACATAGGAAAACATTGTCTCGCTATGCCAGTTATGACTGTGAGAAGGAGGGGACAGAGGAATGGACTGGGGATGTAGAAAGGTGCTTCTCTCACAGTTAGAGCAGATAGTCTTGACAGAAAATGTCAATCCAAATGCACCTTTTCTACGCCAATCATATAGTGGTAACTTGCCCATAGCCCCACATATGTTTCCAGTCTCCTAATAATACAGAGTGAAATTCTTGACTTCTTGCTAAATAATTGCTGTCTTCTGCAGGCTTATAGGAATAACAAAGATTTTCAAGTAGCTAATATATGTGCTACTGTTTACACACATGTATATAAACACATACACACATAAACATACACGTATATAGATGTATATAAACACTACAATTCAAAATAATTAGGAGGTATTTAGCAATTTGTTTTCTTACCTTGTCTTATGAGTATCAATAATTCAACAAATTAATACAAAACATAAATCGATAAAAAAATAGCTCAAGAATTAACCTATTAAATGAAATTAACAGCTACTATTAATTTAGTTAATACTAAGTACAAAACAACATCTTATAGTCTTAAGATTATATAAACTGATTTCTTTTTTTCCTTCTCTTTTCTTGCAGACCGTGTGTTTTGAATCAGTGGTTTTATAGCGGCAGGTCAGTCTATTTTCAGTTATCTAATTATGCTTAACATTTTGTTTTAATTATCATTACAACCTTTAGCATGACAGACTATATTTTCCATACAGAGGGATCCTTCCTGGTTTTGATGTAGGTGTTCTGAAGAGTCTCACATTTTCAGATCAATAATTGTAGTGAAAACAAGACATAGTTTATATTGCTTCTTCAAGGTTAAATTCTACATGTGCTGAAGTTAATCTAATTTACTTCACTACTAGAACATCTTGGAGCAGTATTTTTGACTCCCTATCACTCTGGGAGGATCGAGAGGGCTCTTAACTGATTCAAGAAGAAAGGCAAGTGTAGAATACATGGAGCCTTTCAAGAGATTATTTTTTTTTTAATCAAAACCCAGTGTTCACATACAGGCGTCTATACAAAACTGGTAATAGAGAGAATTTTTGATAATCATGATGGTATACAAACTGAAATGCATGTTCATATGTGCACCAAATTTATAAAAGTTCTTTACCTAAGCAGAAAGAAAAGTATGCTAAGACAGGACTACGAAGTCAAGGTCATTTAGTTCTGGTGATAGTAAGACATCTTGGTCTAAGACAAGATGCTTGACCTGCTTTGACTTGTTATGTAGGCTCCAACAAGCTGTTAATAAGATCTCTAGTTTATCTTAGTTTCTCCATCAGTAAAATCTGGGTAACAACAACCACCCTGCTTCACATTAGCTCTTGGAGGATGCTTGTACAACAAGGTGGGGTGTACAGAATCCGACTCTGCTCACACTGGTGTTTCCATCAGATGAACAAGTGAGATTGCTCAAAATATACTCTGGCTTTACACAGAGCAGAATCGTGCCATAAATGTGGCAGATAATGTTTTTGTTGTTGTGAATTTCATTTGACAACTTCCATGTACTTTTGTTTGCATTGAAATAGCAGTTAATATCAGTGTGGGATAAATCATGCTGTTAAATGCTTTCTTATCTAAGCAATCTGCCTACTGGGCCTAGTGAAAAGCAAATGTGAGTGAAAGCTCCAACAGTAATTGTCAAAGTGATACAGTTTTGCTGTAATAACTGTACACATGGTGACACAGGTCTTTTGCAGGAAAGTGATGAGTACAGCCAGGATTAGAGTTATGTACATTGATCCGATACTGTATCCTGCCCAAATATTTTTGTTGTGCTACACACCTTGCTTTAAGCAGTATTGTTTGATTTCGGATTGTAAGATACATCTACCTAAATGTGAGGTCAAGCAAGTATCCTTTTTTTTTTTTTTTTAAAAGGAGTTAGGAATTTTTTTTTTTTTTTAAATAAGCAACAGCAGTACTCTCTCAAGAAGAGGTGTCCATATGAACTGTTCAGTAGAGATGTTATTTGAAAGAATATTAAACTGGCATATAACATAAAGGAGATAGATGTTTTAAATGCTGTTTATGTGTCCTCATTTAGAACCAGAACATTTTATTATTAATCTTATTTTGGATGTTGTGTTGTCATCATGCTGATATGGTGTTTCCACTTCTTGTAGAAAAATAAGGATACTTAGCTTTTGTTTTGTATTTTCCTTTGTGTGTAAAACAAAGCTTTAAATTAATTTGACTCTGAATTTCTCTTGGATTTCCTTGAAGTTACAAGGCTATATGTTATTTTATGAATTGAAAACAATACGGTTTATTTAAAATATTAACTTTTTCTAAAATTTTTTATTACACTTTTTTTGGGGGTAAAAAGTCCAAACCCATTGTTTGCCATGGCCAAATTGTCCAATAAACAGGGCTTTCTTATGTAGCAGGCTGTGTTTATGATCACATAGCCATTCCATGTTGTAAAATGCAAAGTAATTATCTCCTAAGGGTCATATATCATGTCAGGGGAACAGCCAATGTTCTAAATTAAAGTGCTGTACACAGAGACTTCAAAAATCCAGATCATACAATACCTAGTAATTTCATTTGGTTTGTGTAATGGCTAAATACTAACTGGTGGGACTGAATCGCCATGGAATCTCTGGAGAAAACTGAATTAAATATGAACTTGCATATAGGGTGAAGCCTCAACCTTGCAGTTTACCCAGCAATTTATATACTTGAATGTGTATGGGACCTGATGCAGCTGTGAGTCAGCTCATTTGTTTGCTAGTTCTGAATATGCCTCAGTTTAGTTTTTAGTTAAAGATATAGAGGAATATTCTGCTTTTAAAGATATATTTGGAATTTCAGAAAGGACTTATGATGCTTTTTTGGCTGGTTTGTGATTATATAAATGAGCTGAAGAAAAAAACGTATGTGATACTGAGATATTCGTTGTGTTTTAGAGCCTGTATCTAAGATCTGATGTGACTTCCACAGCTTTTTTAGTAGCAATAACACTGCTGAATCAAACCCAGGGCTGTGGGGGAAACTGTGTATGTTTTGGAAGTTTTACAGGTGATAAGATTAGAAACTGGAATGTGTCCAGTAAATTCAGACAACAATGACCTTAATGTCACAGTGAATAGACAGTTTTCTTGGCTTATGTTCTTATATGCTGTTTCTCAATATACAGAGATAAACCATATATATTTGAGAGGCTAATACTAGATTAAGAAACCAACCACAAAAGAAAGGATGAAGTGTTATGAGAAACAAGTGTTTTTCTGTTGCAATATTTTACTTAGTTCTGCTCTACAAAACAAGAGCTGTCCTCATGGCCAGGCAATTTTTAGGAATACAAAGTCTCAGCAAATAAAAAAAGACATTGTGTAAGATATTTGGAGGTGAAAAAACGCTGTCTTTTTTAAATGGAGAAAAGTTCATATGCAAAATCAAGTTGAAATTTCATCATATGGTACCACACTGATGTTATTTTTATTTAGCTAGTATGTCACTAGTGGTGTGCATGGTAGCTATTAGCAATGATATGAGCTTTCCATGTACTTGCTATCAGACCACATAGACACCGTCTCTGGAGAACTTATATTGTAATTACTAGCACCATCTGAAGAATGTGCTATATATCTTCGATGCAGTTTTTCCCAGGCAACCTAGAATTGTTACAGGAAATGTGACAATTGTGCTAGGAGTCTGATTTTATTTTATTTTAAGGCAATTTGGTACTCTTGACTTACAGATGTTTATTCTAAATATGCAGAAATCACCTACAGCTTGGAGATACCTGTACACAGTTGTTAATTAGGAATACTCACAGAAAGTATGTGGTGTGCTTTTCCTGTTCTTACACTTTTTCTAAGCATGTGCTATTGGCTTTTGTCACAGACAGAATACTGGACTACATGGACCTTTGATCTAAGGTAGCATGGCTCAGTTATGTTTAAATCCTGCTTCTCACCCTTTAGAAAATTCTAGATCTGTATTTGTTAATTATTATTGTCTGAAGCAAAACCAAATATAATTTCACTCCATTCCAGAGTAATTTTTACAAACCTGTCAGGTAGAAGAGGAGTAGACCTGATTTCAGATCATTTCTCGGAGTTTTTGTCATGGTGTGTTAAAGTGCAAGTTCAACCTTGCAAGTAGACTCTTCCTACCTTCCATATTGTTATACGCATGAAATTTACAAAGAAGAGAGACACCTTATGTTAAAAATTATGATTATGGAAAGTATTAACAATACAGTAGTTGCACACTGCCCTGAATAGCAGTTCTCTCATGCTCATTGTAATTAGAAATACGTTTATTATTATTCTTTTGAAAAAAAAAATTAATATCTTTCAATATGGCTAGCTCTAGCCAGCAAGGCAAAGTGCAACAAAGTATTGTCAAAGACTAACTTTAGCCTCTGAGTCTAACCTAGAAAAAGGTTTATTGATTTTTTTAGAGGGAAAATACCTACCTGTGGTATGAAGTCTGCTTTCCATGAATATTTCTGAAGTTTTTGGTAGGGGAATTAACTTCTAGTCAATTACGATGTTGTCCTGGTTTCAGCTGGAATGGAGTTGTCTTCCTAGGAGCTGGTACAGTGCTATGTTTTGGGTTTAGGATGAGAACAACGTTGATAACACCCTGATGTTTTCAGTTGTTGCTCAGTCGTGTTTAGACTAAGTCAAGGACTTTTCAGCTTCTCTTGCCCAGCTAGCAAGAAGACCGGAGGGGCACAGGAAAGTTGGGAGGCGAAGCAGCCGCGACAGCTGACCCAAACTGGCCAAAGAGGTATTCCATACCATGGGGCGTCATGCCCAGTATATAAACTGGGGGGGGAGTTGGCCTGGAGTGGGGAATTGCTGCTTGGGAACTAGCTGGGCATTGGTCAGTGAGTGGTGAGCAATTGCACTGTCCATCGCTTGTTTTGTGTATTCCTATCCTTTTATTATTATTGTCACTTTCTTGTTGTTATTAGTGTTATTGTTAGTTTCTTCCTTTCTGTCCTATTAAACTGTTCTTATCTCAACCCACGAGCTTGACTTTATTTTCCAATTCTCTTCCCCCATCCCACTGGGTGGGGGGGGAGTGAGTGAACAACTGTGTGGTGCTGAGTTACTGGCTGGCGTTAAACCGTTACAGACATATACCATGTCCATATGAAACTGCTGAAATTATAAAAAGCAGAATTGAAGAGCATCAATAATGAGATTATTTGTTATAGTTATCATTGGGAGTGTAAAACCTGAAGTTATCTTGCTTTATGAAGTCCCCAAGCAAAGATGCCTTTAGTATGAACAAAGTCTAATATATGTCAGTCTTGTAAAACAAATGAAAATCCTATTACACTTCCATATTCTTAAACATTTTCAACTGGACTGATTACTTTCCTTGTCTAATAGCATCGGGTAGTTGTTTATAATAGTAATGATGGGCACAAAATGGTGAGTGCATAGCATAGCAAATCTTGGAACTAAAGATATTTTGAACCAAGAAGCATATCTTTTATTTTTGGAACTCACCAGACAGAATTAGTTACGCATATGAATAATTCATCAATTTCATGTATGTTTTAACAAGAACTAAATGTGATTTGAAACACATAGTCACTATCATCATATTGCAGTTCAGGGAGGTCGTCTTTTTTTCCAGGGGAATCAGGGCATTTTAACATCCTGTTTTCCAAGGCAATACCCTGACATATTTCTAAGTCAACTGGAAACACTCCTGGCAAGTTTACTGAGTATAAATTCAACATATAACAATGAACTTATTATACTTCTGGTTTTCATGCTGTCCACAAGAGTATGCACACAAGTGAGGGTAAAGAGAATTCTAAATTTAGGAGATCACTTGAGGCTTGAGAGATGTTTGTTTTAAGTGAGCAGAAGACCACAAGAAACAAGTCTATTTTGCAGAATCTTTTGTATACAGTTTTCCTCCTCCATCACATGAATTTTCAGCATGAAAGAGTTCTCCATCCTCTTCTCCTAGACCATGTGAAATGAGCTATTTGTCACAGGTTGGAAGGCTCTTCAGTGGAACAAAAAACTGCCTCTTATGTGGTTTTGTGGTAACAGGACCAAGCAAAAAGTAGCCCATCAGCCCTCTGATACAAAGCTGACAAGTCATTCACATGAGCAGATGAAGCTGGTGAGGTAACGATAAAACAGAAGAAAAAGGTTCAGGAGAATAGATCTGTCTCTCTGATTTGTACTTGAGTTATATTTTATTTCTCTCAAGCACACCATGACTGTCCGCCATCCCCTGGAAGACTTGAAGTCAAATTCTTGTATAATAACTTCCTGGACTATGTCCTCTCTTAAAAGACACTCTTCAAGAAATCCAGCAAATACCACTTTTGCAGTCACTGGGGAAGACAGCTTATTCAGACTTTTCCAGGCTAAAAGTTAAAAACAAAAAACCCCAAACCAAACAAAAAAAGAGAAACAACAAATAAGTGAAATCTTTCTATTTTCTAAAGGAAAAAATTCTGAATCACCCAAAGAGAATAATTCATTTCAAGTTTCAAAAACCTCCACTTCTACAGGGCATTTCAGCCACAAGTTTGTTCTCTGATTTTTCTCTCCTCTCATAGCAATCCCTTTTCTGACACTGTATATTCTGAAGAGCAATTGCCATGATTGTGAGAAAGCAAGGTTTAAAGCTCTGTGCCATACCAAAAAATGGCTTTCTAAAATTGCATAAATACTTGCATTCAGCCCCTTTGAGAAAGTGAATTTTATAATTCTTTTTTTATCATAAAACACTCCAAACCATCTCCTGTCATATGTAAAAAGGGATGATATTCATGAGACAAATTAATATTTGAGTGTTGCAGTTAGAGGAAGTGGCAGCAAGCGCAGAATACAGCTAAAGATACCAGAAGAGAAAGAAGAGCAAAAGTCACTGGCTTTGATTACACTGATAGGGAAGCTGGCATCTGTAACTTGGTTTTGGGACTTCGTGTTTACTGTAGTGTGAGATAAAGCTTTCTGAAATCACATGAAGACACAAAAGATTACCACTGACTCTGTGTGAAAGAGGAACCAAAAGAAGAAGCTATTCTGACTGTAGGCATTATAAATTTTACACAGAAAATTATTTCCAGATTTTTCCATATATTTTCTAAGATTAAAAACCCCATATATTTGTAGTTTAGAGTAGATCCAATGAAGGAGGGGAAAGTGAATATTTATCATTTGCAATTGGATGACAGAAGATTTTCAGCCCAGATGTTAGAAACTCTATAAAAGCAGATGTATATCTGGGATTTCCATTATTTTCAGCCAGTGTTTCTCAAGAACAAGTCATGTGTTTTGACTCCATCCAGTCTGACTCATAACAAAGCACAACAATATTTCCTCAGTACACCTCCAGCATTTGTGCTTTTCATGTAATTCCCTTCACAATGGGAAACCTCTAAACCAAAATAACTATGGAATTGGAAACTAGAGAGTTTAGAGGAAATGGAAATGTATGGTACTCATAAAAATTTGATTGCAATCTGTCTGCTGAGACACAAAAACATAGCTTAATATGTAGACCCATGGGTCTGATGATAACTAGTCATTTTAGCATTCCAGAAAAAGAGAGCATTTCATTCTTTGGCAAGGATCTCTCATAAGTACAAACAACATAACATTACCAAAAAGGACAACTAGAGAAGAAAACCAGCGAAACTGCTTTTGAATAAAGTCATGCAGGGCTGTGTATGAATAGTCTGTTGTGGTAGGATTTGTTCTATCAGTTAGATGGGAAAAAAATGCAAATAAATCAACACAAGCTTACCTTGTTGCATTGAAAAACAGTGTCATTCAAATGCATAGTAAGTAGCTGTTGAGTCACTAGGAAGAGAAGGGAAGGTTGTTCCAACTGCCTACATCTTACTGGGTTTTTCTGTTGGAAGTGTCTGAGAGTATGCTGCTCTTGCTAATACTACCGGGCATAAAAAAATGGATGAAGGCAGTAAAGTAAAATATTAAATGAATCCAGTGTTTCTAGTGTCATCATTGCATCACTTAAGAACTTCAGGATGGACCCTGATGCCGCTGTTAACTCCGTGTAAGGTCCTCTGTTGATCTCCTTTAGGGTTTTTCCCTTTTTGAAATTTTAAAATAATTTCTCTTGGTACTTATTCATCATTTCTGTGTTCATAAATAGAAAAAAAGATCGTTTTGTTTGTTTGTTTTACAGAAGTACTGTAAAAACACAAATAGAACTGTTAGATAATGTGGTGATCAGTAGTCTAGAAAAGACACCGTATCTTTAAATCTTAGATATGACTAAAAAATGCAGAATATAATGTGGAAAAAATGCAGCTTCTTTAGTGATGATGTCCAGATTCTATTTTGCAGTAGCAGTGATTGAACAGCTCAGGTTTAACTACCTGGGTGTGCTGGATATAGCAAGCCACCTGTCTTACCCCTACCTCTCATGCGGGGCTTGAGGCAGTGGCTCCTCATCAAAAAAGCAGTAGGCTGGCTGGAATTGTTCCGGAGGAAAGACCTTAATTAATATGTGCCATTAAACATTGGCCATTTAGGGCTCAATTTCTTTCAGCAGCAGCAGCTCTGTGGAAAGAAGAGAATACCCTAATCCTGGATGTGTATTAGGAAGTCCTGCCAGAGACTACTGTCCCATCAGCTCTGCTAGCTGAACTTCATTTGTGTACTCGTTCCTAGGATCATTTCAGTCAAAACTAACACAGCTCATTTTGAAGAAAGGTGCTTAGGGACTTGAAAAACTGAGCTAACAGATCGCTAGCCTGAGAAAGGCCTCGAGTAGGGTCTTCATCAGATGGTTCAAGCCACACCATAATTTCTTTTGTTCCTTTAGAAATATCCAAGAAACCCTGCAGTACTATGGAGCAAATACTGTTGCTTGTTTTGGTTGTTAGCTTGGGTGCTATTTTGCATTAAGAGAGGCAGTTGTTGGGATGAATATGATGTGCATTGGTTCAGACCTGTTTGTTTATGGAGTCTATTAAACAAAACCTTGGAATCTGTTTCCTTTGTAGTTCTGAGCCAGTAGCTCTAGCCAGTTTGACTGTCTTCTGTTTTCATCACTCCTAACGTGAAGTCTGAAAGAACAGTTACTGCACAGGCATTGTCTATAACAGGGCCTGTAAGAGATGCCGGCTATTTATGTGATTATCCCAGAATAACCATGTCTATTTTCAATATACTCTGCTACATAATAGAGACAATAAAAATTGTTGTTGCTGCTAAAGGGATGAAATTAAATAATACATGGAAATAAATTAAGATTACAGACATGATGCCAGTCACGATAAGGTAGATGACTCTTGTCACTAATGGGAATCAAGTGTTCAGCAGCCATTAGGTTATTTCTGTTTTGGCATTTTGTTAGTGATGTGGGAATCTCACTTTAGCCATCCAATAAAAAATGCTGAGTCAATAAGCAGAGATAGTTTCTGTTCTTTTTTCTGTCTGTTACTTAAAAGTTTGAATAAACTGAATGAACACATCACTAATAATTAACTCAAAGCTGAAAACAACTTTTATGTTGGAAAATGCTGAGCATCTAGCTTCATTTAAAGATTTGTAATGGTTCATATTGGTCAAGAATGAGTGTGGAATGAATATTTTGCTGTGTTTTGTACACAGATAGACATAACTAGGTAAATGACTATTTCAGTGTAACTAAACAGTGTATTACAGTTGGTTATTTGTCATGTTGATTGGCTAATTGTCACTAATATTAAGATTCCTGTCAACCTGAGATTTATAAGCCCTACTCAACATATCAACTTCTCTCATGAGACTTTCCTGTTGGTACAAGACCAATCTAATCCCAAGCAATTAAACAAAGCAGTTTGTGTATACTCTTTCTCCTTTCCCTCCTTATCCAGAATAGAAATTCACCAACGTCACAGGTATTTTTAACTATAAATGTTAATCATGAGGTTTGAAATATGAAGTGGGTAACTCGGATCTTCTTTACCATACACTCACAAATACAAGCACTTTTTAACCTATCCAGCAGAAATTTAGATCTAAAGATTAATAGTTTAGTAGAAATATACCAAATGCAAATGAGTGCATTTTGTGGTATAATCCTGGACAAATTACCTCTCCTTCCTGCTCCCCAGCATTTTGGCAGAATGATGGCCTAAAAGAGATTTGAGAAAATGGTGTTATTTCTCTTGAAAAATAGTGGTTTTCATCCCTTTTGAAGATTGTGAATGCAGTTTCAGATGACTAAACCGATTGAAGAACATTTTACACTAAAATACATAGCCTTGTCTCCCATGGTCCTGACTTTGAGCAGCTAGAATTGACTGTTCCTTCCCTGTTTTTACTGGTAAAACAGAAATTGTGAGCTTAATGAGCTGATCTAGATTTCTGAAGGGTGGCCACAGAGCTGGTATGAGGGAGAGGGCAGGGCTGTGTATCTGGGCATCAGGGAGGAGAGTGGAAGGAATGAGATCACCTCTTTCACTGTCAGTGGGTTGCTGGACTGAATTTTTATCACACCGTCTTGAAGACTATGCTGCACACAGTGTAGTAAGTGAGTTAGGACTGATTTCAGTAATTCTATCAACACCATGACTGAACTAACAATAGTAAAAATAGGCTCCACTTGGCTTTCTTCTGACTAATTGTAAGTCCATGACAGAGCAGGAATTGAACATATTCTTCAAAGCTGGTGCCCTAGTGAGTCACTCCTAAATTATACACTGTTTTTCAGGGTATACTAAGGTACACCAGATCCTAAGTAGTTCCTGGAAAAATATATTTGTTCCTAGTTTGCTGTTGTGTTTATCTAAAATAAAAATACTGTATAAAAACTTAATGTCAATAAAAATACTGACTCAGGGTTATACACCCAAAGTACATATTTTGCTTTGCAGTGACAAGAGGTTATGACATTTAATTCATAGCCAACATTTCACATATCTCTATTTACTGTTCATATGTATTTAGTCAGAACAAATACTACACACTGTCATGGGTAAAATGCATTATACAATAACATGTAGTTTCTATGTACTGGATTTTTTATCTGCACATATGTACGTGTGTGTACGTGTATGTATGTGTACACATGCATATTGACATAGTAATGGAAAAAATGGACTAGAAGGAAATTACTTAATCATTGAGAGAAATCCCATTCTGCTGTAGGCAATCGCATTATGTTCCATAAAATTTCTCTTTTTGAAGGCTTTTACCCCCATTGTTTTCCCTGGAAGTCTATTCCAAATCTTGAATGCTCTATAGGTTAGAACTCTTTCATCTAGAAGAAGAAAGCCTAAAATACTAATTTTATTCTCTTTTTTTTCTGACATTCTTTTTTAGCTTAAAGAGTTCTTTTTTGTTCTTGGTGTTTATCCCTCATCAGGATTATAAGGATATGCTCACTTTCCAGAGATCAGTCATATATCCTTGCTGATTCTATTACCAGCTCAAAAAAATTAAGCCCTTCGAGCCTTCTCATGCGAAAGATAAATTTCATATACTTCGTGTACTCCAAGCAGTCCTCCTCTGGATCTGTTTTAGGTTTCTGGACATATGTAGTCAGAACAGTTCCAGGACTGTTGAATGGGATCTATTCCTAATAAGAGTGTGTCTGCTGATGTTTCCTAGGATTCCTTTTGCCTTTTTCTCACCTGCAACACATGACAGTTTACTATCATTCTATAGTCATCTTTAAGTCCTTCTTCCTGGGCATTTCCATCTGACCAGCTTCTGGTTTACAGCAGAATTTTAAGACTTTCAGTGTTACACTATTGAGTGAAAATCAGTTCCCCCCTTATTCTCCAGTGCACAAGATCACTGAGAAGTTTATGGAAACTGTTTTACATATTTCCGAACAGCTGTGTTTAGAAGTTGTAAAACAGAATTTTAAGCCACACACTAGTGGAGAGTTACAGAAGTTGCTGTGATAGAACTCATGTACTGGTAATGCCGATCTGGCATTGTGCCTGGTGCTTCTAAAGTAGTCAAAGGATTGACTGAGCAGTAGCTGTTAAATGTAACTTAATCAACTGCGTCTACTTCTTAGAAAGAGTTTTTGCTGTCGGGAATATGTACGCCCATGATTTGATAATGGCTCTGATGTGACAGGAGCCCAGAACAGCCCAGGGAATTTCCATCTTCAGTGTAATGCATTTTATTGAGGCTTCACCCTTATATGGAAAATTCAGCCAGTTATGCCTTTTTATCTTTTCACCGTCTCTTTTTATCTACAGGTTCAAAAAAAAAAAAAGCAAACCCAAAGCAAATGGTTACTTCACTGTAAAGTTACAATTAATTTACAACTAGTTATTTTGTTTCCTGTTCTCAGAGAGATTTCCTCAGAGCAACACCCTCACAGTTGCTTGGCTAAAGAATTTCTGTCAGGCTTGACCCTGGTTACAACCAGCCCTTCTTCTCTATTACCTTCTATTTTTGTAGTAATTTACACCATTGCAGGCACATAAAAGTGCAAAGTCAAAATAACAGCAACCTGTTGGATGAAGTATGAGTAAATACAATAATGCCAGATGCCTTGGCGGGGTGGTGGGGGAGGGAGAAAAAAAAAAGGCTAGGGAATGCTTTCTACCATGCTTTATAATGTACTCTATCTGCATTCCTTTTTCAACAGAACACATCTCTTTCTGCACTGCAAATTTAGCATTACTGAAATAGTATTCTGTCACATAATTCAATATATGTAGTAAACCATGATAGCCATTAAGCATGAACCACAATACAAATCAAGAACCTTATTAGAAAAATAAATTCAGGTGAAGAGAACAAATGACTTTTCTTGAAATCTTGAAATTCTCAATAAATTATTCATTACTGTACTTCCCAGAGGACACAAAACCTTGTATTCCCTCTCTTACTTAGCAATCAGAAATGCAACTAGTATGGAAGAGGGAAGCAAAAGGACAACTTGCCTTCACCAATTAATAGTTAATTTCTTTTCTTTAGAAAGTGCTTAACAGAAGAAATATTCCACATTGAACCTGAGCCAGCTAATATCAAATCAGCCTTCAACTTACACCAAAGAGCTTGCTTTTGATAGCTGAAATACTTCACTGCCCTCCCTCTCAATTATAAAATTAGCATCTTCTTGTGTACGCATTTTACACAGCTAATAACTATATGAGATAAAAGAGAGTGAGAATCATGTCTATCATCTTCTTTGTGTCTTTAATGATTTAAAAGGAATCCTCAGCATTGGGTTAATAATGTTTTTCAGATGTTTGAAATTACATCAAAGGAAGCATTTAGATTTGCAGACATTTCAGGATTTTGGAAGACTATCTAGGTCTTTTTTTTCCCATGTGCTCTCTGAAATAACTGGCAATCCCATTTAATAATTCTTGACATGCTGAAGAGTTTGGCAAGTTCAGAGATAAATGCCCTTTAAAAAAAGTATTGATTCTGACCATATTGTCCTTAGCAACAGGAAGGAGGGAAAAGTGGTGTGGGTGTGCTCTTAGAAGTATTGTAAACCCAGCTGTAAGGATATTAAATTGTTGTGCTATATTTTTTCTACATTTTAGATAGCTGCAATTATACAAAACCTCAAAAAATTCAACTACGTCTTCTTTAAGAGCAATGAAAGATAACTTTAAACACAGCTGTCCATAGCAGTACTACAGATTTCTTGAATCCACCTTCTGCAAAGGCTTTTCTTCTCACCAGATCCAGCTGTCTTTCTATAAATGACACTGCCTTTTGGTGATAGCATTAATATAACTGTTGGGACTATGGTCAAAGAAGGCTCAAAGGTTATTATATTTTCTTCCCTTACCAGCTAATGGCTAGTAGGAAGGCTTAGAGGAAATGTAAAGGTTCTGCAATAGGTAAACCCAAAATATCTTTGGAATAAACCAGTGCTATACAGATAAGAATATGACATTTTAAAAAGCTGTGATTGACTTATTTTCCACCCTCCCCAGGTAAAGCTTCAGGAGGATAGAAGCCACTTTGACCAACAAAAGGGTGGAGAGGTAGATGCTGGGCAACATAGGCTGCAAGACCGGTTTACATTCTGATCATCAACATCCCCAAAGGAATGAAAGTTATCCCCAAAATCTGCAATACCTTTATTGCCAGTTTGCAGTAAGTCATGCCACTTGAGTTAATTAGGATCACTTACAGTGGGTTCTCCTGGAGGCTGTCTAGCTACTCACATGAAAATGGGCTAGAACATCTCAGTTGCTTATTGGAAATAGGTGTTTTCTGTTCTTTCTCTTATGGGATGTGATGGTGCCAGTGTTACCTTTATCCAATGACGGCAAGTTTCCTAGCTTTCTGAAAACCTAACATCTCATTTCTTTATATGAATCTCTCTCATCATTACTAGTCACAAATAATACCTTAATGTTATCCTTTTTATAGATTGTTACTCAAGTCTTTTATTGTGGCAGTAAATTCTCTCTTCTGTTAGGTGCTTGTAAGGTAGCTCTTAATGTGCTAAGTGAATGCTAACCAACTAGCCTCTGTAAGAGAGCAAATTTCACTGAGTTTGTGAACTGTGGCCTCAGAAATGCATAAAATAACCTTAAGAAGCTCCATATTCTTAGCAGAAATCCCTTATATAATGATAGCTTAGCTTTTACCAGGGAACTGCCTCCAGCAGAAGTTATCCTGTTATGAATAGGTGAAAAATCTCAAACTGAGAATTGTCAGTGTAAATCAATTTGATATTGACAGGTTTCAAAATATTTATGCCAACAGAGGAAAATCTAATGTATAAGTAACTTGTCTATCATTTGATGTTTGGAAAGTATTCTTCAGGAACTGTTTTTAAGTCTTTATTAATTGTAACATTAATAATCAGAGATGAAAAGCTGTAAGTTTGGCAGTTGAGCCAGCGAAAAGTCAAAGGACGTGTAGAGGGAAAGGTGAATATGCTCTGAGCAACACAAAGTTACTCTCAGTTTTTGTATAGTGTCAGTTGCAAAGGTATCATTTCCACAAGACTATTAGCTTGGTTTTACCTTGACCTTGAGCTGTCATTCCTGAAGAATTACATAATTGATTTGGCAGTAACAGAACATAGAAACTCCATGATTTTTTCACAGAAGTCATTACTTTCCTTAACTTTTTCATTTATCTGCTTACTTGGTATTTCTCATCCCCCAAAGTTATTGGTTATAAAAAATAAACCAAGATAGTTCATTTAAAACAAACCTGTAACTTGTATTTATTTGAAAAACTTGAATAATCCAATTATTTTCAAAATAATAGTTATTTATTTGTCCCTTGCTCTAAGACTAGGACCTAGATGTGTCAGTGGTTTAATCAGCAATTGCAGATTTTTTTTTTTCTCTAAAATAGTGTTAGCATGCAGCTGAAATACTTTGGGGAATTACGCCTAAAATGTTCCTCCAACTTTTATCACAAAAATTTTCCATTCAGCAACAGAAAGTCTTCTCTAAGCACTGGCTATATGCTGAAAGTATTCTAACAGCTCTCTAACAGTGACAGAATCCTGCATCCTCCATGATAAATTAATTTGTGCCTGTGAGTGTATATGTGCAAAAAGGGAAGGATGGAAAATCCGGTTTTTATTTTCTGAAAGCAAGAAATGGCATCAAATGAGTATTTACTAGAAATCTTCATGCTTACTTCCTTAAAAGCACTGTTATTACAGCATATGAATAATGTGTAGCTTGGCTGTGACAGGGATACTTTATTATTATTAAGTGATGAAGATAGCTCTACCAACACAGTCTTAAAACATTTTGAAAGGTCTTGTGAAGCTGGGGAAGGAATTTTAAAAGGGGCCTCTTGTTCCTTGGAAAAGTTTCAAATTACATTGTTTTCATGTCACTTCACAGTAGAAGTGAATAAAATATTTTGCTCAAGTAAGGAAACCAAGATGCTAACTAGTATTTGTGCACAAAAGAGAATCTATGGGTTAGTATGGCTCATGTGCTGAACACAAATCAACAGAGGCATGCTGCTGTGAAAAAGGAAACATATAAACAGAACTCTATATCCAAAACATGCGAAGTACTCCCTCTGCTCTGTGCTGCAATAGTAAGGCTTCAGTTAGAATACTTTGTTCAGCTCTGTGTTTTGCTCTCCAAGATAGGCGGAGGACTGGCTGAAAAGCACATAGACGAGAGCACCAGCAGTGATTTGAAGCCTGGAAACCATGATCTGTGAGGAAAGAATAAGTGAATTGGAATTTTTTGTCTTAAAGAAGAGAAGAATAAAGGAATATGGTGTGGAGGGGGAATGTGGTAAAAAAAACCTGCTGGCAAAGAGGAAAGGAAGAATATGTTTTCCTTTGTTGTAGATAGAATGAGAAATAATAGCCTTAAACTGCAAAAAGGAGGAGTTTTATTAGAAATCTAGAAAAAACTTCTAAGAGTAAGAATGATGAAGTCCTGGAATAAAGCCTTGGGGAACTGTGAAGTTGAAATCATTTAAAAACAGGCTTAACAAGTGTCTGTCCAGACATACATATCTGATTCCATCTTAAAGCAGAAGTCCCTATTACCTCTGTGATCCTATGTTCACTTACAATGCAAATATTAGGCACAGTGAATGAATATATGCATTTTTATCATATAAATGGTATTACACTTTTTGTTTCTTAACTGAAACATTTAGTTAAGGAATATTTTAGAGATATATTCTAAAAATAATAGTTATGTTTTAGAGTTTTGCTCAATGTAACTACAAATTTATTACTTACTTTTGTTTCCAATAAAACCGTTAATTTCACATGAAACAATTTTAATTTGATTAAAAATAAAAAACCATCAGGGTGAATTTTTGTTCAAATTTTGTTTTGTGCAGCTATAGGAAAACCAATTATTTAGACAGATTAACTGTCCACATGTTCTTTAGTTCACCAGGCAACTAAAATACTATTGCCTCTCTGAGTCTGTGTGTGTGTGTGCACGTGTGTGTTAAGAGCGGGATGAGCTTTATAAAATTTCATTGTGAGAGAGTGGTCAGAGGATTTGGATTATCACAGTATTGCTGTATTGGTGTTACAGCAGTGATCTGTGTCTTTGCCTGCGCAGTCCAGCCTGGCTCATTGTAGCCCTACTGTTTATTGTTTATCCCACTGTATTTCTGCTTCCTCCTGCTCGTTCTTTTTCCAGAATGTCAGGTAGTATTTTGCACATGGCCAGTCCACTCCAGCAGTTGTGTGAAGGACCCTACATCTGCTTGATAAAGTTATTCCCTCTTGCCAGTAAAGCATGCAGAGGACTTGGGTTTCTGGGAAGAAACATTTGCTAGAGTGAGCTGAGCTGGGGCAGAGAAAGCAATACTCCATGGGTTGGGAAAAATGAAGTTCTCAGTTCTGTCTTGTACTGAAGGCTACTCGGATTGTGAACGTTCCCCAAGATACAAGTCCTAGCTGACTAAGGAGGTCAGGGAATGAACAGTTACTGTGGGAAAGAAAGGTTCCTACTCTCAACTTCCCAAAATAGCTCTGTCCTTTTGTCCTTTGAAATGAGGTTGTAACTACTGATATTGTGGTACTTTGGGCAATATGAGTCCTGTGAAGAATGAGTCTGTACCTACCATCGCTAATATGCGTGAGTCATGAGGCCATGAAGGGAAAGCAAGAAACAGGGACCAAGACTTGAAGACAATATGTTTGTTTAGTATCTGCACTATGGATGTGGCCCTAAGCCTAACTAATAGCAATAAGGTTATTTTTGAGATTGGAATGGGCCGAAGTTATCCTCTCTTACTCTTCTACAATTCTACTTATTTCATGGGATTCATCCTGGAGAAACAGGAAAGATAATTTTGTTCTTTCTCTTTTGTGGCTAATTGACTTTTTTCTGTAAAACATGCTGAAGATTCATAGAGCTATTGTCACGGGAGCCATATGAAGAGACTCAGTTCATAGCTTTTTGATCAGTCTACAAATAATAGTAATCTTTGCATCTTAAATTCTTCTTCTCCACAAGTGAGATGTGACTTTCATTACATGATTTCAGACTGAAGTTAATTACATGTTATTGTTGAGTAAACACAAGTGTTTGTTTTGATTCTGCTGCCTTCAGAACTATGTAGATGCAGCCACGGAGTCTGGCTAGTTGGGCTAGGTTTCAAAATAACTGCTCAAGAATAATTACCTTCTATGGGTTTATTTGTATGGACAAAAGGACTAGAAATGCATCTACACATTGTTCTTCTACCCTTTTCCCCTTCTGAATCAACTAATCTCCCAAGAGAAGCACAGCAAGAGTCTGCCTTATTTCCACATCTATCTATGGAGTAATAAATCTGCCAAATTCGTATTTTTTCAGTCTAGATAATCTTAGGAATAGTGTAGTAATATAGTTAAATGGCTAGAGTTCTCATACATATAAAGGAGAAACCAGCTATAGAAGAGCTGATCGAAAAGGAGGTCTCCAAGGTTTTGCATTTTTTTTCTGGAAAAGTACAACATCCAACAGTGATTCTTCAGCACGTAAAATACAGGTAAAACCTGGTTAATCACTTCTGCATGTTTCTTTCCTCTTTTTCCATGAGCTCTGGAGAGATCTGATCAAAGATAAGTTCCTATAAGCACAGAAACTCCAGGAAGGCAGTTTATGTGTTTGCACTTAGAGCAGCGCTAAAGACTAGCTCTGTTCCTTGTTATGTCTGTTTGGAGGAGATGTCCAGTTTCTAAAGGAGCCCACTTCCTTCCACAAGGGATTTAGTAAAGATCTATTTTAATGAAGATTACTCTCCAGGAATCCATGAAAAGGCAAGAGCTGTTGTACTCTGCTGGATTTAAAGTGTTGATAGAGAAATTTTCACTTCAGATTTTCAAGTGGGAATGTAACAGAAGCATGAGCCATTGGGAATAGTTATAGAACCTCTCTAAAACAGGATAAATAAAAAGAAATTAAATGATATTTTTCTAGATCTCAACTCAAATAAGTTGTCTAAAGCTAGGGGATTTAAGTGTTTCTTTCCTTGTTCTGAATTCTATGCTATTTATTGTCTGCGTATAAACAGCACAAACAAAAATATATAGTCTCTTTCCATAGCTTTTATCCTGAGAATTTTTAAAAAAAGAGATTGGAGTATAAAAAAGGGTCAAAGAGTTGTACAATGAAAGGAATTTTTTGTTTTTAGTGTTTATGCATATTGCATGATCACTGTCTTACCATCTCTGAGAATATTTTGCATGTTTATTTTACAATTTAAAATATTATAATGTAATTGAAACTATTGGAATTACACATGTATGAGTAGAATAAGTCTTAAAAAGCCTCTCCCAGCCACTGCTGAGGTCAGTAGAAATACTTCCACTTCAGGCAGAGCAAGACTGGATTGCAGCAGAATTAAGAGAGGCAAGATGGTAAGCATATTTTACAGATGTCAAGTTTGGTTCAGATGTTCAAGTTCAGTTTAGATTCTGCTGCACTTTTTTTTTATGAGCGGAATATTTTCTAAATAGCTGATTAACTTGCAGGCACACAACAATTAAACACTGGAAAGGACTCATAATTTGTTTAACTCCGTGAGTTCAGAACATTTGTTTAAGGTCTGAAGTTAACTGAAGTTTTTTCAGAATGATTATGTCAAAGATGGTGATTCAATTTCCTTTGGAAAAATAATAATTAAAGTTCCAGCTGCAATGAGATACACAACCACTGCCTTTTATAAGCAGGTAGGCCAGCCTGATCCAGTTTCCTTAGACATTTTTCCATTGACTTCAGACCCATAGAACAGGGCTATTGGGCTATTGGGACCTACCCAAGCAGGCTTAACAGAAAATTCTTGTTCAAACCAGATTCACAGAAACTCCAGCCACTAAAGCTGTATCAAGGGTATTAAGTTCAGAAAATTGCAACATCAGAATGAAGCCTGTCACTCACTGATTTTAAACTATTGACCAGACAGTTTGGAAAACTGATTATATCTTTTTCATGGGAGACTTATATAGGTTAAGATGGACAGGGATACATAGTTTGTAACATTCTTAAGGTTTTAATATCCTCCATGTTTTTCCCACTTAGAGGTGACATTAGAGGTTTTTCTCCCAGGAAGGCAGCTCAGAGTGTTCGGGTAGCTGTGTTAGATACCGTGAAACTGGCAGGGTTCAAAGATGTTACTGATATTCTGAGAGTAAGAATAACACAAATAAAATGCCTGTTATCTCGTTAAAGATTTTTATCTCAAAAATCTGTGACAGGCTTCACACAGTAGTTACATGTTAGCCTTTTTTCCTCTGGTGGGTTAAATATTGGGTAAAATGTCCAGCTACTTTGTTATGTTAGTTTTCTGTACTTTTTAACAGGGGCTAGAAGCAAGCCTAGCAGCATCTTCCCCTGGCAGTACTTATTTAAAAAAAAAAAAAAATATTTTGTTTAGTATTTTTTGAAAAGTGAAATGGCAAAACCATGAATTTTTGACATATTTTATATATATTTCTGTAAAAATGTTTTGTGAGTGGACAATTCTTTTGGAAGTGTATCCTTCTGTATTTTAGTGCACTCAGAGGCACCCGAAGTACCACATGAATGCTCTGTTGGGAATATAAAGATAAACAAACCATTTTCCACACTTCAGTAAAGCTGGTGTCTTACAGTACACTTCCCACCATTTGTCTTTATTCCTGCTAAAAGCTCTGTTTGCTCTGGAACATCTGGGTAAGCATGTGCAAGGCACCACAGATGTAAGAAAGCTGCAAATAAAGCTTTGTAGGACAGCTTTTCAGAATCATTTTCCGTTGGACAAGTAGGTATTTTACCACTTGCTTTCATGAAAATTAGATCATGCTGTGGTAAGACAGCCTTGCCTAAAAATCAATGTCAGAATAACTTTTTATCTTCTTTTGTCCAAGGTGAATACATAAACATAACTAGTGAATTTGTACACTCAATTTTTGTGACCATAAATAGATCCGCTCTCTCTGGAGCTGCAAAATTGTGATGCATATGCAAATCGTGACTGATGTATGCAGAGCTTGGCAGGGACAAACAAACACACAACAAGTTGGACTTTTTTGCTTACTAGGGCTTAAATTTTACTCTGAATTAAAAAAACTGTTAGACATGGAACAAATAATGGAAAACACTAACACTTTCTATCACACTGGAAAAAATATTTTTGTTTTGGATGGTTTTGCACATGCCAAAAGAAGCATGCAGTATATATTGCTCTGGTTGCTACAAGTAAAATATTCTGCTTTAATTTTTAGAGGGTTAAGTAACCTTGTAAAATTCACAGATAAGCAAACACTGGCTGTGCCTTGGAATTACCCTGTAGCCATGTCATAAATATTGGAGAATGAGATATGGTTGGATGAGAGCTGGTACAGGTTCAGGAGAGATTATGAGGGTGGACAGGAAAAGAGCGTATAGGATTTTTGCTGTGTTTACAGAGGTTCTCCAGCAGTCCCTTTGGACATCCCAAAGGAACTGTACCACTCAGGTGAAACCAGGGAAGGAATAAATAAATGTTGTAAATTCTGAGAGGATGTAAGTCTGATACTTTGAAAATGTGTAGTGAAGAAAGTGCTTATAGAAGACTTTAGGCAACCTGGACATGCTGATACAGAAAACTGAGCTTGAACTTTTTCCAGAATTAGGTAGTAAATGAAGGAAAGAAGTGAGGAAGAGATAGAAGTACCTGAATTTTCTTGTAACTCTTATCCCAAGTGATTGCCTGGGGTCTCAGGGAAAAGAATAGATTTTCGTGTTAAGCTGGGTCCATACTTTCCCTTACAGCGGGAGCCAGAGTGGGAGCACAATCATGACTATTGTAGGTAAAAACGGAGCAGTAGAAGTTTGATAATCTGAAAGACAATGTAACTGTTCTACAAGTGGAGCAGCTGTGTCAAATATTGATGCTAATCAGAGGGGAGAAATAATTGGAAGGGGAGCAGGGATAACAAACCAGTTCAATACACTTAGCTCTATGTCAGACGGTGGTGGTAGTATGTACTAGCTCTCAAATGAAAGCAGTGTTCTGAAGGTGTCATTAAGGAATAAAAGAATTAATGCAGGGGTGAAATCAACTCAGGCCAGATGCAAGGAGCTCTCAGAAACAGGCCTTCTTATACCATCAGGACTTTACCTGAACACTGAACTCCTGCGGCAACCAGTAGCCCAGGTGGGACTTAAACCAATGTTATCTTGCACTGCAACTATTGAGCAAAGTCCTCCAAGAATGTCCTAGTCTCCCAGATGGATCAGATTTGCCATGAGATACAAAGCTATTAGGAAGAAAAGACAGAGAAAGAGAGAGAGAGGAAAGACCTATTACCTTTTCCCTGTCCCCTCACCTAGAAGCTGCTTTGGTAGTGCTTCAAAACTCTTCATACAGTTACTTGGTCTCATATACTTGCAATAACAAAATTCAAGGATTTTTTTGGTACTCAGAAACCTTAAGTAACTTTGAGGCTACTGAAAAGGGGTAGGACACTTTTCAAAGTGCTTTTAAACTTACTTTCTCAAAACTGTGTGTTGGTACAAAATTGTTTCTGTATTACCTCTGTCCACATTTGTATAAAATGGGAAGGTTTCCTGTTGAACTGAGATATGCTCTTCTTTTATTTTTACTGAGCTTCTTTTATTGGTAGTGCAGTTAAATATAAAGCAGTTGGTTGTTATGTCAAAGTAATTCAGTTGAGTCATCATTCAGGAGAGCCTGCAAAGCCTGGGGAAAGAAGATTACAACAAACACTATACTCATTGATTTTTAAGTCGTAAATACTGCTATGAACCTGAAACATACCATTCTTTAACTTTTGGCAAACAATTTATTAACTCATATTAGATTAGTCTTCTTTGTGATCCCATTTAACTAGCATCTAAATCATGGAAGAGAATATATGTTGTACTCTCTTGAGAAATTAAGGACAAAGAGTAAATGGATGTTGGTGGCACACTGTAGTATCTATTCTAGTCTGTAGCTATTCTGTAGTACCTGTCCATAATGATATCCTTAGTATCATTTGAGATCAAAATTCAGGGGCTCTTACTGCTGTTTCCATATTTGTTCAGTGAATGTGTAGAGGGGTGAAGTCTGCTAGGAAAGAGAGAGCGTGGTGACACAACAAGCTATCACAAGGCAGACTGAGTTACAGATTTACATTGTTTACATTGCTGAAGTGTATGCGCTCACCTCATCTTAGATATGAGATAATATGAAGTTATATATTCCTCAGTAAAAGCTATACATGCTTCCTTCTTTGCATTTATGACAACATAACAGCATACATGTTGTTAATAAGTGGAATAGCTGTTGTGCATAGTTAATAACTGACGTATTTGTACCTGTACCTCTACTCTGAAGGCATCCTTAACATGAGTAATCTACTCCAAAGACCTTCTAACTTTAGCAGATTTGGGAGCAGAGTGTAAATTATTGATTTTCTCTTTAAGTTTTTAAACATGTCCTTAAAAATTGGTTAGCCATTCATTTTCTGTTGGACAAAATCGTATCTGTAGCAATAAGTATATGACAATCGACAGATACTTAAAAAAAGTAAATTATTGGTTTCTGGTTTAAAATGCCGTTTTTTATTTAATAAATATTCAGGTACACAAACCTTTACATTTTCATGTGTGTGTTTAAGACGTAAACCCCTGGGATTTGTTCTTTAATAAATTAACATCTCAGCTATTTTTGTTTCTAAGACAGCACCACCCCAAAACGCTTGCATCACTTTCAAAATGTAAGTGTGATTTGTAGCATGAATAGGGCTTATGCTTTATAAATTTGCTTCTTAATAATGAATGTCAGGGCGTGGAGTTTCTACGTGAAGAACGCATTTTGCTCGGAGTTTACCATCTGCTTGGACAAAACGCAGGCATCCACGCCATCCCTCAAGCCGCATGAGAGGGAGCCATCTTGTGGTGCAATTCTTACACTCCTGAGAAATTACGATGCTATTGCTATAAGGAAACAAGGAATGGATGGGGAGGGAAACCTGTTTCGCATATAATGCAATCAAGTATAATGGAAATTTGTAAGAATTTCCAAGATCCTCTTACTTTAAATAAGTTCAGCCAAATTCTAGTAATGTGTGGGCTTATTCTGATCTAATAGACCTACATGAGGTTTACTCCTACTTCATGCAGTGGCAAACAAGCTGCAGTATTGTGTGCTTTTAAAAACAACTGTTTGAATGTCTTCTGCACCTACTGAACATGCCTAATGAGAATAACTAAACATGTCTAAAGTAACATTCTGGTTTTCAAGGAAGGTCAGGTGTGTCATTTGGCTTGTTAAGAGAGGAATTAAAACATGACATAAGTGGGGTTCAGGCTGACCTCATTACCTCAGTGGAGGTTTTAAATGCAGGTTACTTAAATAGAGGCTAACCTTACAAGAAATTTTTTTTCAGTATTGTGAGGGAAAGTGTAAAGTCCTGCACCTAGGGAGCAACAACCCCGTGCACCAGTGTGCGCTGGGGGACAACCAGCTGGAAAGCAGGTGTGCAGAGGGTCCTGTGGGCACCAGGTTGAACATGAGCCGGTAATGTGCCCTTGCAGCAAAGAAGACTAATGGTATCCTGGGCTGCATTAAGTGTGTTGCCAGCAGGTTAAGGGAGGTGATCCTTCCCCTCTACTCAGCATTGGTAAAGCCACACCTGGAGTACTGTGGCCAGTCCTGGGGGATGTCATCAATTTGTGTGAAAAATTGGATGGAAGGTGTAAAGAAGATGGAGCCAGGCTCTTTTCAGTGGTGCCCAGTGACAGGACAAGAGGCAGTGGGCACAAACCAAAACACAGAAGATTCCCTCTCAATATCGGGAGACACTTTTTCACTCTGAGGGTGTCGGAGCACTGGTACAGGTTTTCCACAGAGGCTGTGCAGTTTCCATACTTGGAGATACTCAAAAGATGTATGAACATGGTTCTGGGCAACTGGCTCTAGGTGGCCGTGCTTGAGCAGGGGGCTTGGACAAGATGTCCTCCAGAGGTCCTTGCCAGCCTCAGCCATTCAGTGACTGTGAGTCTGAAGTAAATGTTGAAATATCTAATTTTTGTCAATGACAAAATATTATATATAAAATATATAGTTGTTTATTAAAGGTTTCGAAGTATATTATTCAAATTTGGAAAAAGTTTAATTTATTTCCAAAATGAAAATTTCCCTGTAATTCTAGTTTTGTGACTTTGGTGGATTGTTGTCCAGGGTTTTAAATTTACGTGCTTGTGTTATTCAGAAAAAAATGTTCTCAGATCCTGCTAGTGTATAGACAGTAGAATACTAGAAGTAAAATCTATTGCATGGACCACATGGAATTAAATCTTTATTTAATTTTTAAAATGATTAGGTAGCTATATATGCAAACATGAAAAAGAAGATATTTTGATACCTGTTTTTCCAGAATTCTATGTTAAAAGGACTGTACATTTTATCAACACAATCACATATTCATCTCTTTAAGTTACTTCTTTTTTCTGTGACTCTCGGGTCACATTGCCTGACTGTTACTTTCTTGTTTAATTGCTTGTTGCACACCTGGTACAGTGTTTTTGCAGTTTTCATGCTCTGGGAAACTGTGCAGCTCAGCATGAAAACATTTGCTGCTGCAATCATTTCATGACATTGTTGCTTGTGAACATACCTGAACAAGGCCAGAGGTACCAGTTACGCTTTGCTCTTGGGAAGACAAGATGGCATAGACCTGCTGGAACAACAGCTGTCATAAATAGCAGGGGTCTGACCATGCGGTTCTGCGGGCTCTCTGAGGGCACACTCAGGATTTCTGCTCAGATTCCACTGGTACTCCTGTTACATTTGGTTGTTCTTTTGAGAAATTTCCATTTCATAAAGCTCCATGCCATACGTTGCTGAACTGAACTATTAACAACAGATAATGGAAATACTTCATTTGCAAACATGGCAAAGTTCTTGTATTTGTATCCCGTTGACATGAAAAGCAAGTTGAAAGGAGTGAACTGATGTTGATTTTTGTCATGTGGGGGCAGGGAGAGCAAAGCATCTGTACTGAGACTGCTAAAGATTTCTAGCCTAAATGGCATTCACATTGACATATGGCTGTTACTGAGCTGACCATTCTGTATGCTCTTTTTAAGCATATTAACAGTGCTGTAATCAGATTAGCAGAACTCGGACTGTTCTTAAAGGACTTCTTGATTGCTAACTTCAGTTTTCTTGAAATCATTTTTCTATTGAATGCTTAGGAGGGCCCATAGATCTATAAAATTTCCATAAGGCTATTTGCTGCAAGTGAAATTCTCTGACTTTTTGATAATAAGATCGGCAGGACTATTCTGGAGTGGCTGTACTTACTTCAATAGGCTTTTATCAAGGCAACTTTCCTGAGTTTTCAGAATGAGTTTTTTTAGAACTGGAGCCCGTCCTCCGCCTGTCCTCTGGAGAGATCTCTTTCTGTCCACTCACTGTAAAGGAAGTCTTGGAAGATCGAACATCATGCTCCCTGAAAACACCTCTTTGTATATTTCATTAAGGCAGTTACAGTATTTTGAATCTTAATCTGAATAATATAACGATTGAAGGCACTCTATTCCTTCTCTCTCAAGTTTTCACTCCTGAAATGTTTAACGGTAATGAACCTTATCTACTGCTGAGAGTTTCACCCTTTGTTCCAACAATGTTGGTAGGCCCTCCTGTGACTTTAAACCTATTGCCTAAAATACCATAAAAATAATTGCATGGTTTCTGAAAAAAGTTAAGTTTATTTTTTTTAATAAAATATCTACAGTGACATGACTGACACCATAAATTTCACATATTTTAACACTTCTGTCTGCAGAGAATGTCAGTTTAAGTGCAATATGATATGGTAATACAATAAAAAGGAATTTAATCAAATCCATGCACAACACATTTACAGAGTTTTACCAAAAAGGAAGTACTTTGAGGTGAAATTGCCATCAGACAGAATTCACAGAATATTTTGAAAACTCACAGACAAGTTATTAATACACTATCATACTAATTTTTTTGTTTTTTCTTGCTGTAGCCTTTGAAAAGCTGGGATCACTAACACACAAAATACTGTATATTACGTTGATTATGTCAAAAGCTTATGGCACAATTTCTTTTTATACAGCTCACAATTACACATTCATGGAACATCAGCAGCTACTTTAGTCCATTTCATCTGTTAACATCACTCTGTCATACATTAAAATACAAACATAAGAAATGTTTCTTGCATATTTCACAAAGACGAAAGTGAAGAAGTGCAGTAATATTCAAGAATGTCAAGAATACAGGATGAGCCAACATTTTTCTGGCATTTAACCCACTGTTTCTAGCAATCTAACCTGCTTCCACAAGCCTTCCAAACTGATAGTATTTCAGTAACTACTGTAGGTGATGTGTGTTGCCTGAAGGCACCTTTTCCATAACCACTCTAAAATAGAATACCCATTTTATTATTAACAAGTAGTTTGGTTTGTGATTTATATTTTTCTTCTCAGTTGTCTCAAAATGGAAAAGAGCTGTGATGATCTGATATTGTTCTTATCTAAATAACCCTATGATTATACAGTAAGATATGGATAAAGTTATTTTACTAGCTCACAGGCATACTGTAAGAATTAACAGCTCATTCAGCAGTTTCACAGTTTAAGGCCAAATTCTGCTCTGTTGGATTAGATTAATTCCTATGACAGCTCAAATGAGAGCAGAAGTTGCACATAAAGTACATCATCTTTTGCAACCAACCATCTCAGCTTGGGCTGGGAACTGTATAAATAAATTCATTTTCAATCTAATATAAAACTATTGCTAAAAATAATACTTTTTTTTAAGGTTGAGGAAGACTTTTTATCTTTTCCTACTGTTAAAAATATAAGGTTTTGTACAGTTTATTATATTCTATTTTTATCTACATTCTCAACCTACAGTTCTGTAAGGGGTTACAGTACAAAGTGGAAGCAATACTTTACGCCTTAACTGTAAAGTGCACATCTAAATCACCTAAATATAAGTCTTTCTAGCAAGTAAACAGAATCATGTCTCATGCATCACAAAGGATTCTTTATAAAGCAGCCTAAAAAAGGTTTTGGAACAAACTCTAATACAGAGAGTCCAAAGAAAACAAAATCAAAATACATGATTGAGCTGAAAAAATAATTATAATAATCCCATGTTCTTCCTGACTTCCACTTAGCTGCTTAAATAATAGTGCTTGCTGTCAAAACTCCCTGAAAGTAGAATGTGCTTTATTTTGGTGTTAAAATAGCTAAATTCTAACTAGTAAAACACTAGTATACCTTCTTTCCTTTCTTCTTCAAGCCTCCTCTAGTTTATCAGCATTACAGAGTAAAAAGCCAGCCCTCTAACCAGGCAAGACTGTTATGTTGATATTTGAATAGTTTTACAAATAAAATGCATTTTGCTATTCAGAATTGAAGCAGGAGTTTGGTACTGTGGTAGTTCAGTATATCTACTGCACCTCTAAAGGACCTTTCTTATCCTCTCTCAAGGTCCTGAAGTTTTTGGCCTTACGAGGGGTGGCATGGATTTGGCCGCATCTCTCTCTTCAGTGCAGGAAGAAAAGACAGTCATATGAGAGGTTCCAGACACTGCTTTAGGCTTTCTCTGTCCCTGTGGTCCCTCTTACACTATGTACAGCCCGTACTTTTCATCCTGTACCTTCCTGCTCCGCTTCTCTTTCCATTAAGAAAGCGGACGGTGTGGAAGTCAATTCTCTGTCTACACAGGTAGAAACTACTGTCCCAAGAGAATATATACTTAGCAGCAGTTGACATAAATTGTTTCCTTCTGCAGCTACTGCTTCTACCTGAACAAGTGTACCTATGGAGGGTACGCTGGGGGATGGGAGAAAAGTAGTAAGGACGTCTCATGCTTCCTTCTTTCCCCTTTATGGTGACTGTGTCAGCTCTTTGGTAGCTGTGTTACTGGAGTATTCCTCCAGATCCTACAGTTTCTCCCTCTATTTTCATTATATTGCAATTATCTTCTAGTGCCAGTATTTTATTTTTGAAGTATACGGCTAGTATACAGAGACCACAAAACCATGACCTGAGCAGCACAGAGTCTGCGCACCTATGGTGCATGATGACTTGGGGCAAAGCTGCATTAGCCTGTTACACAGGGGTTGTGCTTAGAAGAAGCCTTCTTGTGTGGCTTTGCTAAGGACCTGTACTCTGCAGAGCCCAGGTTCAGTGACAGTGAGGTGAGGTAGCTATATCTACTTCAGCCTAATGAATGGGGTCTTTTTTAGATGTAGGAGAAGCCCTGCTAGGTAGCATCTGCCTCAAGCATTATTTCCTTGATGATTATTTTTCTGTCTTTCCACTGCCTCTTTCCTAGGACTGCAGCATAAATAGCGCAGTCTGATAAATACTGCAGAGTACTTTTCAGTTCTCGCATCTTCTTAATGTTATTCCCTGCTACTTCATTATACAGTTACAAAAGAATCATCTCCCACACTAATCTTACCTGATGACAGTAGCTGTTGATTCTAGCTTTGTACAGAGGGCTGGCATGCCCGCTGGCATTTTTGGACTTTTCCCCTCGTCAGTGGTGAATAGCAGGCATTTGTGCCTTGAAGTTTCTTATTATCTCAAATGACATTTCTTTCTTTACTGTGTAACTTTACACTAACTCATTTAGGAATAATCTAAATGCAGTTTAAATTTTAAGTTCTGCTTCCTTTTGAAAAAACACATTATTTAGTGGACTGCAGAGGCTTCTGTTACCTTGGCAAACATTATGGTTCCAGTAAAAAAACATAAACCCATCAGTTCAGGAGGGATCTTAGTTCCATTACATCAAAATAGAAAATCTTTACTTACCTGAGGGCAGCAGAATGACATGCCAAATGTTATGTTCATTTGAAAACTTCATCATGGAACCATTTTTTTATTTTCTCCTCTGTTTGAAATACTTTTGTTATTAATGGATTGCTAAATAAAAAATGTTCCGCAAGACTGTAAAGTTTTCATAATGATGTTTTAAACATATTTAATTCTCTTTATTTTCAATGTGCCCTGCTAGAAGACTGAGAATTATATGTAAATTTTCAGTATAAATGTAGGGTATGCTCAACTTCCCAATGTAACAGCCTATGAAAGAGAAATATAAGTACACAGAGGAAGGGATATACTTTCCATTGGCCAGGTCTGAGACCCTCTTCTTCTCTCTTACAGTAGCGCATGGCTGAAGAGATGCATCCTGAGAGGCAACACTAGACACTAGGTCCAGTCATTAAATCTATAGATCTCATTTATTTTAAATAGAACATATAGGTAACAATCCATTAGGGAGGTCAGAAAAGAATTAGAATGTACCTTTATGCTTTTTATTTTATATATGCTATAAGCTGTGATTTTTCTTTAGATTAGTATACTCTACTCAAAGAGAAATGGGGCACAAGGGTTCTTCCCCCTCACTGAGGCAATAAGTTCATATATGAATGAAGGAACTTGTCCTTTTTGCCTAACAATTTACATTCCTTCTGACTCCCTATTACATTTTGCCAGTGTTGTAATCCAGTCTCTCATCAGATTTCCTGTCTGATTTCTCTATTTGAGACCATAGACCTTTTCTGCGTTAGAGTGAAGAAAGAAATTAGGGCTAAATTTGTTTAGCTCTGCATTACTCAAATTTGTTAACGTTTTCAAAACAAGGTCATACTACAAGTGTGAGAGCAACAGATTATTGAATGACTGGGAAACAGAAGATATGAACCAGGTTCTCAAGTGTTATAAACTAGAATAACTAGGAGTTATCCTGATCTGGCCAGTATTTTTTTATGCACTTCCCCTTCAATTAAGAATTCTTTATTGAATGCAAGTCAGCTATTTTAGAAGGAAAGAAGAGAGATGAGCCTAAAAGATAATGTAATTTTTTATGATTGCCTCTTGATTATGGATCCAGTACTTAAAACAGTCCCTAAACAAAATACTGTTGACTCTGCTGATAGCAGAAGCAAGTTAACATCCCTTTTCATATGATACAGCTAATGATAACTTCGACAGAGATGAATATAATCCAACAGAAATGTCACCTGTTAGTTCATGCTCACACAGATGAGCACCTTCATAAGTGAATAGGATTTTTTGGAACATGCACATAAAGAAATCAACAAACCCAAGACATAACCTCAGCAAACAATGACTGTTTAAAGTGAATTGAATTCATTTCAGATCATAAATGAAGCAAAACTACAAAAAAATAATACTGTTTTAAAATAAAGGAGGATTTTACAGTTTCTTTCTGCCACAGTTGAACAAAATCTGAGAGCTACTATTTTAGAATCTCTCTACTAATCCTTGGAGGAAAACAACAACAAACCCAACCAAACCCAAGGTTGCTATGCTATAATCCTCAGTGCAGAGTTACACTGCTTCTGTTACTTCATATGCGCCATGCCTTTGGCAGTGCACCAGATGTTTGCCTCCAGCTGATTTTGCTTTTGTATACACATTCTGAGCAACAACAAACCAAAAATTTAAAACATGTTAAAAATAAAAATATTTTGCAATGAGAAACAGCCTCAGCTACTGGACTTAAAGTAGCTAGTAATTCTAAATGTCAGATTTCCATATCTTAGCATGTTTTTGTTTTTCAACAGACAAGACTGGCAAAAGTAAACACCTTTGCCTACAAGCTAGGCCATAAATGTGATCTATTGTGTTATAATTCAAAGAAGCAACCAATATGACTTATTTAATCCTAAACAGGGAAAATTTTTCTAAGAGTTTTAGTAGTTGTTCTCCTATTTATTAATGTGAAGTGCAATGAATGTAAAAGACCATCCAGATCCTTCTTCATGTTTCAGAAGAGCTGCATTTTTTTCTAAGGTTGTGAAGTGCTTGTTAACCAATATCTAAGTCGTATCAATATACTTCAAAGAATGAGTCAGAAAACTTGATATATTTATAAATTAAACTTCCTGTGTTTATGCAACATGTAAGAGATATATGTGTATAAACACAGCTGTATTTGTCCTCCAAATGTTTCGGTGAAGCAGTTGACTATTAGATCTCTTTGCATTGAATCAAAATGAAGCATTGCAAAATTTTGATGTAGTTTGTCTATCTCACAAGCTGTATGAGTTTGATCAATTGAGAAAAAAAAACTTTAAAAATATAAAAACAATTTAAAATATTATAAGTTTCAATTATCAAAGTGTAGGTAATTATAAGAAAAAAAAATCCTTTGCAAGATCAATACTTCACAAATTTTAATGTAGTTCCCATGTGATATGCAGACTATTAGGCTGTAGATACCTTGTGCTGTCTGACATTATTTCGACATATACCTTCCAGGAGAGCAGTAAATATGAAGTACATTGAATAAATTATGGAACATAAATGTGTCAAATGTGCTCATTGCAAAACCACGGGTACTGTCCTTAAGACAAGAAAAAGGTCCTTAAAACTGTAATCTCAAATCAGTAATTTGTCATTACCTTGTAAAATGAAAATAAAGGTTACAAATACTAATCTATTCTGTAATACTGTGGGATTTACCTAGGGTATTCTGGATCCATTTATTTTAATTAAAAAAACACCAGAATTAAAAAAAGTTAAAGAACATCAAAGAGTACTGTACAATTATACCACTATGTAACAGTATATATAAATACTTGGCAGTAAAGCTTCAGTAGAGAGTGATATACAATGAAAAAGTTGTTAATACTTAGTTTGACACAGAAAGTTTGCAATAGCAGATCATTCTTCCATTCCACTGTGAATGGGCATTGCAGGCCATGCAGGATCTTTTTTCCCCCTCTCAATGCTTTTAACTCTCCCAATCACTCCTCCAATGTGCATTTCTAACAGAAAACCTCCTGTTGAACATGGTAGCCAGATCTGTATGTACCACAAGCCTTACCCTTGTTATTGGTGAATGTCCTCATGCCTGATGATTTTGTAAATTACCCAATAAAAAATATTGAAAATCAGAAAGGCTAAGGGGAAACAAGCTCTGGATATTGTGTCTATCTTCTTGGCCCGGTCAATGAATACCTTTCTCATCTCATCAGGGCTTTTTGGTGCAGCTTGAACAGGATTATTTGGCCCCTTTTGTGTCACTCCATCTTTTGCTTGCAGACACGGGCCCATTCCATATGCTGTAAAGCTAAACTGACTTTCCCTTACGTCATCATCCTGCTGAAAAAAAGAAAAAGAAAAAAAAGAAAAAAAGCAAGAAGGTTTTTTTATTTACAGAAATCTTACCAGCTGCGAAACAGCAAGTACTGCACCATTACCTCAGTGACTTCTTGAATCCATAGTTTATCTTAACTAGTTGAACTTTCAGCCCTATCAGTGCCTGTCAAAAATATTGCAGCAGCTTTAACAAGCACAGAATTTCCCCATTTGTTTAGAGATTCTGTAATCTATTTAGAGAAAAGAGAAAGCTTAGTAAACTAGTGGTAATCAGGCACACAACTTCTGATTTGGTTTAATTTTCCCCATTTACAGTAAATATCTGCAGTCTTCAACTGGGCAAACTTCACGCTGGTCTTTTAGGCAACAGCCATTAACTCTGTACGTTGCTTAACAAAATGGGATCCTGGCCTCTAGAGATACGCGTCATACAAGCACTAATGATGTTCACATTAATTATATTGGTGAGAATTCTGTCTGTTTGGTCATTGCATATTTAATTAATCTTCTCTATATGCCTTATTTCTGCTGTTCCCTGTGAATACATCAGATAAAGAGAATAGTATGTAAAGAGTCTTAGTTTAAAATAAAGTGAATGAAAGCTAGAGGTCAGATTTTTCTTCTGACTCATTCCTCTGTCAGTTCAGCACAAAACTGAGAAAGACATTCTGAATTCAGGGAGGTATAAGAGAAAATGGTTTTTAATCACGTGGCACAGAAACAAAAGTAGATGGTCTGAAGATATACATATTTTCATAGCATGTGTTTCAAGAATGTGGCTTCTGTCTGGAGACACATTTTGTACTTCTCTTTACCTGTTTATAGGTATTCTCAAGTAATAAAGGAGGTACAAATGCAGGCAAATAAATGATACATGGACTGTGAAGCCAGGGCCAAATTTGGTTCTGAAATATATTCTAGTGTATTCCTTCATTATGTATGCTACTGAAGGTTAGTCATGTGATTTTGATGGCATTCACAATTTTTTTAATACTGATTTTAAACTCAGGATTTCCTATCTTTCTTGTCCACTTTAACCTAGCTGCTTTAGGATTCTAGACTTTTATGAAGAATGAAAAAGTATTATGTATATGTTATTTCTTAAATAAATATTTTGGAAAATAATTTCCTTAAGTATTAAAAAAAGAACTGAGCAGCAGTCAGTTTTCCTTTTGTAAGAGAATTTTTGATGTTTTGAAGCTCCTCCTAGCTTAAATTAAAATAAAAGGGAAAAAAAAATTGTTTACCAAAGCAAATCAAATAATTAGTGTTTCAGTTCAGTTATTCTGAAATATTTTTGTTTTATTTAAGCCTCTTACTTTATACAAATGTAATTTCTCAATGAACACAGTTTAAATCCAAACTTCCAAATTTTGCATTTTGAAAATGCCTGTGACATTTGGAAAATCTGAAAATGTTTTGGAATGTAGAATTAATTCTAAACATATTTAAGGTTTTGATTAAGTAGTACTTGCTAGAAGAACCATTGTTAATTACTTTGTTTTAAAAAATTCCAATCATATTTATTTTCAGTATTAGTTGAATAAGTTATCTACAAAAGAATGCAGATCAATTGCTAAGTCTGAAGTGAACTAGCTGGCAATCAGCATGAGCATCCAGCAGAGCTGTAGTTATCACCCAACTGCAATACCTTTTCATATATGTAAATTGAATAAACTTATGGACTAATACAGTTCACTGAACCTACTCTACTTCATATCTGTATTAGAATTCTCCTATAAAAAGAAAAAATAAAGAAAAATTAACATGAAAGAAAAGGAGGAGGAAAAAACACTGACTGACTTCAATATGGAAATGAATAACAGAAATACAAAATGATAGGATCGTTATCTGATGACGTGATAAAACAAAGATCTAATTACTACAGTAGTGTTCCTCTCCTGTCAGAAAAGAATGGGAAATAGCATCTTTATAGTAGTTGTATTCCAGAAGAGTTCTAGTGTGGTATTCCAGTTAACAGAAGTTACAAACACATGGACTGTGAGAATTTACAGTGAACTTGCCATTTAAACACCTTCATATGTACAATTCACGGTTTAAATCTTTTCATGCTTCTCCAGAACTAATGCTTATGATTGCACAGGCTCAAAAAGATAATAAAATAATTCTGAGAAGCAGCTTTCAGCTGGGTATGTTTTCAGTATGAGGCACTGTATACTAAGACTTTACTGTCTCTGTTCTATGCTTACCTGAATTGAGCCATCCCCTAGAATGGTTTTAAGGCCAGGTCTCTCTGCTTATTTTTTTGCTTGTAGACATCCTGAACATAGTCTGCAAGCAGGCTGCTTGGAAATGCTCCCTGTTGTTGAGGAAGTGATGTGAAGGTCCTTCTAGGAGGCGAGCATTTTTTGCCCAGTGTCTGTTGCATGGTGTCTCCATGAGGGCAGGCAGGATGGCGGGAGCCTGCCAAGTCAGACCAAAGTGCTAGGGCTAACGGAGATGCAGGAAAGGGCACCTTCTGGAGCACTGTAACATGCCAGGTACCACCATATTTTTTTTTCTGGGATACCAGCTGGAATATCCAAAATGCGGTTCTGGAAGTTTTCCAGCAGTTTCATAATGCAGAAAAAATCATTCATTTGGCTTCAGGTGCATATCTGTGGGTGCTCATGCACAGCAGGAAAGATGCAGTTACTGTTGTTATTGATATTAACTTCTGAGTGCTTATTCAAAGGCATTTTTATAAAATGTTAGTGAGACCCCATTTGTTTTATCAATTGACTTGACTACAGTCCCTCTTTTTGACCAGAAATATTTCTCATGATGCACGTGTCTGACTCTACAGCTGTTGAAATCATCTAGTAGAAGTATCCTGTATGTCCCAGTTGAGAATCTGGACAGTGAATCTTCCTCAAAAAGTCCTGCATTTTGGCTGAATTTTTTTTAAGCTTTTTTTTTTTTTGTCTTTTGTGTATCTGTTTAGTGCACCATCACTAAAGAAAAGAAAATGAATGATTTCTCACTGATTTTTTATAAAGCTTTTAAAATCTTATTATGAATGAACTTTAAAAAAGGTTCAATATGAATGCGCTTTTCACACATACGACTTTGGAATTAACAATTTGAAAGTTATTCTGCATACAGTTACATATAAATATTTTATCATCCCTATTAAAATTACTGTAACTAAAGATAGGAAATAAATTTAGATAACAATTTTTATTTAGAAAGTTAGAATTCTTTGGAGGCCTGAAGGAAATAATTTCAATTAGTTTATTTTTGTATCAGTGTTGTTCTACAAAATACTCAGCTATAAAGTATTAGAAAGCTGTCAGTTTCTGTGGCCCTGGGACTACACTATTTTCTGTCCATATATTTAATAATACATTTCTCTTGAGGAGTAATGTGCATAAGGGCTCAAAATATCTCTATAGCCTTTTGACTGTAGGTTGTGGTAATAGCTTGAAGACTTATATGAAGCCTTGGCTTTGATAATTGAACAGTATATTTTTTACTGTTCATTTTTAAGAAGAAAAGTGTTATTGAATTGTTTTGCACTACAAACAGCTTGGTTTTAAATGCTGATCTGATTTCTCCTTGAACTGATGTCACTGTTACCTTGAAGTTGCAGAAAGTAAAATTTTAATACTATGTTTTAATCTAGATTTAAACAGCTCAAAATGGATTACGAAACTAACAAGACAGGTACCTTTATTAACATTTCACGTCATCACATACAGGTAGCAATGAAGGTATATGGAGTTCACATGAGAAGACATTATTTCAGACAAAAGGACAAGGCCTCTGTTAATGATTGGATATCACACTATGACAAATGGGACATCTTCTTCACAATTTACCCTTAAATTTGTACTGTAGATTTGAGGCAAAGTCCCGTCTATAGGTCCTGTACATCTCAAGCCATTGCTATGCTGCAATGATTCATTGATTTCATTTCCATCAAGAACTCCCTCAAAATACTTTCATCAAAACGGATGGGTTGACCAAAAAGAAAACAAAAGAAAAGAGGTGTGATTACCATTAAGACAATCTAGTTTGCATATCTATTTTCCTCACTAAAGATATGGTGATCTTTAGATTTTTGAAAATAGAATTAAAAGATTGACTATTCCTGAAAACTAAATATATTAAAAGCTAGTCTAAAATCAAAGTGTTATTCAGTATATGTACACAGTTAATGTTTTTCCCTGTACAGTGTGAATGCAACAAAGAAAAAGCACTGATCATAGGTGTGTTTCAGTATCTCTGTATGACTTCTAATTTTGCTATTTTTTTCCTTTTGTCTTTCAATACTGAAAGGAGTCCAACTGTAAATGAATAATTAATATTCATTAATGCTGAAGGAATGTTTCTATCACATTAGTAATGTAATATTTGTTCATTGGTCAAATTTCTTTCTCTGACAGACACAAAGCACTACGGATCATCTACTGACTACCAAATGAAGTCTCAAATTCGGAATCAAAATTGCCCTGTTCTCAGAATTCATTATGCCATTTGTGTAATCATAAAGAAATGAGACCCTTTTTGAAAAATCTCCTGTACCTATTGTGATACCTATTGGAAAACAGCAATGAGTAGGCTGCATATTACGTTGCAATAATGTTTTTATTTATAAATGTATTTCCAACACAATCCCAGACACTTCAAAATTTTTGTTAATTCTGTGCAAATTGGATTGGGTCTCTGAAAAGAAATTTGCCTTTCAAGTTATTTGGAATCATAGAGTGAGGTCCATATTTACAACCATAAAAACAGTAGCCAGAGGGTACAGTTATACCCAAGTATTGCCTTTGATGCTGCTGTTACTGTTGCCTGGGAAGGGAGGCTGCAAATGTGCTAGATGGTGTAAAAGAGGCAGTGACTGTAGGTGGAAAAAGCATAAGGAAAATGGCAAGGATAGATGAGCTTCAGATGCCAAAATGTCTTGATACAGCCCTGTACGTAATTACGTTTTGTATAACTGTAAAATTTTCCATAAAACTCAGCAGTTCTTATTTTGTTTGCTATGCTCATTTACTGCAGGGTTTTCATCCAAGTTCAATCATATACTTTTTAAGGGAGAGATTTCTGTTCTCCTGTGTTTTTAATCAATATTGAGAAGGAATAACCTATAGTTTTGATTAAATTTACAAAAGAGTCTGATCTGGGAAAACCTGCAAATTTGTTTGAAGATATGTTTGGAGTTAAAATTGAATTCAATGATTTGGACAAAGAATCTGAAAAATACAGGAGAAGAGTTGGTAGGTGCAAATAAAAGGTACTACATTTAGCCAGGAATAATCAACTTCACAAACATAAGATGGAAAGTGAATGGCTCTGCAGTAGTTCTGGAAAAAGACCTGGGAGTTATGGAAGGTCACAATCTTGATATGGGTCAACACCATGCTGTTGTTCACAAGGCAAATGGCAAACTGGTTTGGATAAACAAGTGTATAACTTGCATGATGTGATCCTTCGGTTGCTCTCAACTGTTACTGGCTAGGTGTCACGTTGCAAACACAGTTTTGAGGAATTATGTGGACTTATTAGGAGAATTTCCAGGGAAGGGGAATGAGAATGAGCAAAAAAAAGACTGTACCAACTGGGAATATTTAAAGAAAAGAAGACTGAATGGAAATGTGCAAATGGCTACATAAAGGAATGAAGTAGTCTGTCTTCTGTGCCCCTTCTAGACAAGCTGTAAGAGGCCAAAAAAGGGATCAGTAAAAAACTTTCTAAAGCATTGGAATAGATTGCAGGGGAGCTTGTAGAATTTTTATGACTGGGATGAATTAGGTATAACTCATCCCAACTCAGGTCAGGAAAATGGATTCATTGACCTCCCAAGGGCATTCCAGCACTGAAATTCAATCATCTGACCATTGCTCGGGTTACTTGGTAAAAGTAAATATTTCTTGCAAAAAGCATGTCTTTTTAATTACAAAGAAAATAGACCCTGGAAATTCTTCAGCTACCCTATTGCAATTACATATTATTCATACATGTTGTCCTCCATCAGCATATACCCGAAATGAAATATTTCCAAAACCATCTGGTTTTGGACTTTTGCAACATAGTTGAAACACTAGATATTTTGCTGTACCCTTGCAGATAAAATGCCAGTGCCAAAAAATTCTGTATTTATTGGTTGAAATTCACCTGGCAGAAAAACCTAATCCTAGTAAAATGTCCCAAGATGGTAAGCATGTAGAATGAAAAAGTCTAACAAGTTACCCTAATTGCTCTATTGCTCTAATCTCTTTGGACATAAATACTGAATAGAATAGCAGTTTTCACTTGAAAAGAAAGAGGATTTAATGCTCAAGGAAGCCCCTGAAATTTATTTTAAACGCAGCCTTTTGAACTAACTTCTTTTCATGTCTTTTGACTTTGTGGTCAAATGAACTTTTCTTTATATATGGTAGTTTTAAAAGTCAGTACAATGTAATTCCTGGGAGCCAGTGGTCATTTGACCTAGTCCAAAGGGATAAAAAACACATAGAAAATTTTGAATCATGAGCTTTAGTAACTGACTTTGAAAAATACAAAAGAAGAAGGAAACACAACCTAATTTGGCTTATGATCCTAGTGCCTGCATTTCATGTTAGAAATTGTGGTGAATAAATAATAACATTTGTGGTAAGGAAGGCTAGTTTATTAACTGCTTTCTCTAATCTATAAGACATCATTTATTAGTAGCATAATTAGTAGGTTTAGGATGCGATCCAATTTTTTTGAAGAGATAAAATCTCCATGCTGTAACATTTCAAGTTCTAGTATACTAGATGGACAAGGAATGATTTTAATAAAACATTGAGAAAAAGAGAAGCAATTAGCTGAACTGTCTCTAGAGCTTCAGAAGGTGTATTCTCAAAGGTTAACTCTGGCCAGGAACTCTGGCTCTACAAAGAATTGGAGTCAGTCAAGAAAAGTTCAGTTAAAATAATCTTTTCAGAAAAATGCCTATTTCTCAAAATCATAACCTTGCATGGGAACAAAGCATGTTTCGGTAAATTTAGGCTGAGAAACCTGTCTCATGATGAAACATACAGATACAGGGAGGAAGGGAAAGCCTGAATATAGTTAATAACCTCATCTGGGTATGTTATGAAGAAAAGCATTGAAATGCATGTCTTCATCCTTCAGATCTAAGGGGGATACTTAATACATTACTATAGACCCTGAAGTCTCTAAGTCTTATCCTCTAATTTTGTGAGAACCTAGCAGGCAATGTACCTGAAGCTAGAAGACTGTCTAATGAAGTATAAAATTAGAATAAGAACTTTTAAGTGTGAATTCAAAATACCATGATGTCAAGCACTGATCCAGCAAAACACTTATGTCAATGAGACTATTCATGTGCATACTTTTTAGTTAAGTGGTCTCTTAGAAGTGCTTTGTGTATTGTGGATCCTTCCTCACATACCTCTAAGCTGAAATTTGATTGAATGTGATTGCTGAAGAAGTGTCTTTGGTGAGCCTGAAGTCTTGTTAAGAGGGGGCTGGAAAGAGATCTGGTTTGATTCTGAGGAAGGAAGGTAGTATTACCTTCCAGTTTCTAACCTTGTTGTTTTAATAATCGACATGAATTTAAGAAAGTGAAAAGATATCACTAAAGTTCAATATGGTACATTTGCCTGAGATCCAGAAGGCACTATAATACATGGTGAAAAAAAGAATGGACTAAAAGTATAGTCACATAATATATCACCACCGCTGTTCGTACTTGGTACATGACGCATTTGTTGTGGCTCACCTGCCCCCTGTCTGGCAATCCATCTCTGCCCATCCCATTCCCCCCATTCCAAACCTTTAAGCAGCTTTCAGAGAGCTGCCATACTTCAAAAACAAACACCCTGTCACAAAAATGCTGCTTTGCTCCTGTGTATCTCAGAAAGCATTTTTTCTGCTACTGTCAGTGAAAAGAAAAAAGCACATTTTTCACCGGGACAAATGTTGAAAGCAGGTACTTGCAGTCTGAATCATCCTCTAGGCTACAGTACATGAGTTTCTCTCTGCACCTGTGGAAGTCTGGGACTCGACACACAGGAACAGGCAAATGCATGAAAATGTCATTTTCATTTGACTGTCCAGCCTGCCTTTTAACATGGAGTCTTGCTAGCAGAGACTGCTTAGGTAGGCTTTACAGCATTACAAATTTTCAGTATCTTCTAAGTAAAAGGGAAACAACCTGTAAAATGTCTTCTCCTTGTGATGTAAGCAGTAAACTGAGGTAAGTCTTCAGGAATGGAAAGATGACTGAACTGAGTCATGTTGCTATGGTCAGACTTTCATTCACAGTAATATTCTAGATAGTGACTAAAAGCCAGTGGAAAGGCTCTGGATGACATCAGTGGTGGGTACTTATTTAATGATTAGGCTGGAGAAATATTTACTCTTTGAAAATTCAGAAATAGGAGTTGTTACATATTGTTGTAAGAAATTTTGCTTATTGCTTGATTTAACTGCACACTTCAGAATGCAAACCCGTAGCCTTAGCTGTTTGACTTTGCACATTGGTAGTGACTTATTTTACTGGTAGTCTAGATAGCTTCAACTACAAAATAAATATGAATAACCATTGTTGTGTTAAAGTTTCTTACTAGTTGTATGAACAATTTACACTAAATCAACATGACAGAAAGCAAAAAAAAACTTCTCAGCCTTTTAAACTGTTTGTTCTTCTACCAATAATATTAATTGAATAAATATTTTTTGTATTTAAAAATATTTACATGAAACTTAGTTGTTAAGGCTTTGAACTAAATACTAGAATGAAATTAGGAAACATTATTTGTCAAATCTCAAGGTAGTACAAACTGCTGCAAGTACTAGTAACATTCATCCACTGAAGTATAATCTAACTCTTCTAGCAGAGTGAAATGCATGCTTGTGCAGATGGCTCCCACATGGCCCATGCCTCATTTAAATCCCTCTTAATCCCTCTTCTGAGAATTCAAGTTGGATTTATGCAGTACATAGTCCTTGCAGTGACCCTCTGCCTCTAGTGAATTTTATTCTCTGCTGCCATTTTATTTATATTGCCACTTGAAGCTGCAGTATGTTTACCAAATTAACCCTATATCCTGGCATAAATCAGTCTCTCTCTCAAAGTTGTGAATACTGTTACTTTTACCTTGTTCTTCTTCCTCTTGCGGCGGAAACGCAAAAGTTCTTTATGCTGCCTTGACACAAAGTTTACAGCTGCGTACTCCAAAAGTGCAGAAAATACAAAGAGCAGACACACAGCCATCCAGATGTCAATCGCTTTGACATATGACACCTATGAAGAGAACAGAGTAGAGGACTGAGTATGTTAAAACCACAGATGTGAAGTTTAGTATTTCATGTCAGGAGGAAGTGCATTATTGTCTCCATATCCCAACACTACTTTTATCAACTAAAACTTAGCATGAAAGCTAGATAATAAAAGGAACAATTCAATCTAAAAGCATTATATATTATTTTAAAAAATGTAGTCTTCCACAAAATGTTTACTCTTTACGTCATTAATAGTTCCTCATAGTGTACTGTGTATTTTATCACAAAACAAATAATCCACAAGAAGCACATGCTCTTCCCCCATTTGTCCCACTGAGATCTGTGAAGGATACTAAGGAACGAGAGAATAGCTTATAGTGGGACCAGTGGCAATTCCTGTATTATAATGGACCTGATTTAAAGTTCCTGGAATAGTAATTAGGAGAAGAAGAAGGGAGATAGATGGAGAACCCTGATATGTTAATTCTCTGCTAATATAGGCATGGTAAATCAAAGATAGAGGTTCAGATTAGCCCTGTAATTTTGACACTGTGGCAGTACTGAAAATCAATGACAGAGCAGATGAACTCATTGCAATCCTTTATTGCCAAGCTCAGCTGCAGGACACAATCTGAACTAGGAAAGCAGGGCCTGTTGCCTCTCTGCGTGCAGATTTACAAGAGCTTTTTCATACAAGACAACATAGCTAGCTTCAGGGCTCAAAAATGTGACAAAAAACATATGTAGCTCTCTTTGGTAACCTCTTACATTCTTGCTTTTCTGAGTTTTTATAGCATTGCATTTTCTTATCTGTTGATACTACATTCAGATGCATTCGGATCCACTTATTTGAGGCACAAAGCACACTCATCTCTGTTAGGGGTATCTATTTTACTTAGGAAAAAATGTAATTAGCCAAACTAAAAATACCATGTTAAAACTAACACAGAAGTGGTCTTTGTGTATTTTTCATTGTATACATTTTATTTCTATTAACTGCAATGGCACATGAAGATGGTCAAGGAATAACCCCTAAAATGAAAAAGAAAATCATTAAAGCAATGACAAGTCAGAAAACGTAAATAGTTAATCACAGAAATATACTTTAAGCTATTTACATTGTGTAGTGAACCATTCTTTATACAATTGTTTGGAGCTATTTAGCTTCACATTTTTCTACATTTTAATGTAAATGTGTTTGTAACTAGTGAGTTAATTCATAATATAGGCAGGTTTTGGGAAAGGAATATCATTGAGAATAAGTTGGAATCTATGACCTCCAGAAATTCAGTCATATCTGCTAGCATGTCATCAGATACTGGGATCTGGAAAGGACGAGCTAGTCAATTGCTAGGCAGCATTTATGTAGTACTGAATAACATTGCTCTCATCACTTGTTGAGGTTTATGGAATTTAGTAGATGTGTAGTTGGCTAAATATTTGAGACAGGGGAGAAATAGAATATATTTGATTGATGACTCCAAAACTCCCTAAATATTTCAAAGTTATTTATCTCCTGTAGAAGATGCTTAAATGCTAAGAATTAAAACACATATTATAAGGTTGACTGAAGGTGTTTATTTGTCACATAGCATTATGACTTTGCACTAATGTGGTACAAACAAAGGAAATTCTGCCTACCTTTGGAAGAGATGCTCGTGAACCTGAGCTTTGTGTTGTCATGGTCAGTACAGTTGTTATGCCTAAAGCCACTCTGGCTGGAGCTGCATCCATATTGATCCAAAATGACACCCAGGAGAGAATGACGATCAAGAGACTTGGTATGTACATCTGGATGAGATAGTAACCCATCTGCCTCTCAAGGTGAAATCGGACTTCAATACATGTAAACTTTCCTTTTCATAACAAAGAAGAAATATTCAATAAAAATAGAATGTTCTTTACCGTCAACATCTAGTGCACACTCTAAAGAATTTACAGTCACTCAAATATATTTGTTCTCTAATGAAAGATGAATGTTTTGATTTCTTTTCAGTGATTTTTAATATGCACAGTCCCCATTATAACAGGAGTATCTACTGGAAAGAAAAGGGACAGAAAAACTGAAGATTTAAGAATTCAATAACATCTGGAACTCTTCTTTTCTTATAAAACCCAAAACACAATTCATTATGACATAGGGAAGTTCTTCTGTGTGATCACACTTGTTTTTCCACTTATTGTTTGGAAATACTGCTATATGCAAAGAAAATGCTTGCTCTGCTGTTGCATAGTATCTCCATTATCTTTTGGTTCAATTTTAAGCTTAAATTTATTTTTTTTAATCCAACGAATTTGGGAAAAATATAGTGATATCAGTGTGGACATTAGGTTATCAATAGGAGATTCTGCTAAATCTCTCCCTTGATCCCCATTCAAATTGTTCCAGCTCAAAAGTACAATGACCAAGATTCAAACAGAAATGGAGGACTTGAGATTAGGCAATTTTAGGAAGCTAATTAAATGGCCTAATTTTTCCAGATACTGAACATCAAGCGGCTTTCACTGATTTAACCAAGCCAGAACAAAAACTTATTGTTTGCTCATAGAAATGCCATAAACCCATTTTTTTCTCTTATCCACTGTAAATTGTAGATCATTTCACAGATCTTGACCTGGTCTCATTAGATTTTCTAATTCTGCTCAATACTCAGATTAGTCACATATGAATCGTGCTGAAGGCAATGCTGTTACTGTAAATAGTGTATACGTGAAACAGTTTCTTACAGCAGGAAATATGCATACCTCAGATTTCTTCCTTATTTGAATGAAAGCATTTCCTAATTCTAAGTTTAACATGGAAATCTATGTATTTATTTATTTTGTGGTATGAAGTTTTTTGGTTATGTTTTCCAGTAGTTTTTGATAGATATTTTCCTAATATATTTTTATTTGCCAAAATCCCATTTTATACTAAATTGTTGCATATTAACAGTGCTTTAATATTTATCATATTAACAAAATTTATGTAATGGAGTTATTTATGAGCTTATCCTATACTAATTTAATATATTGCATATTATGCTGTGACAATAGTCTTAGGCATACAGAAATGAGTTTCAGATAAAGTCGAACTGGAATGTTTTTATTCTAGGCATATTAAGTGCTCGGATATATCTTTTGACCTTCATTATTTTTATAATAGTTCTCTTAACAGGCCATTAGTTCTTTCTATAGTGTCACAGTAAAAGTCATTGTATGAAATTTTTATTCTGCTGAGGCACTGAAAGAAAATATTTAGAAAGACGACAGTTATGATGTTCAATTTTAAAATGACATGATCTATCTCAGGAGTTTTATATCTGCCAGCTCAGCTATTATTTCCATTCTTAATTGCTGGTGTTTTCTGAATCCTATCCACACTCCTGAAATGTGTGTCCCAAATCCTGGCTCAACCATCTGCTGCCCCAGCCTCAAAACTGATTTCTGCTTTAATCAAGGGATGAGGTCCTGGTTTAACAAAGTGAATGGGAATTTTGGTGTTTACTTCAGAAAAGACGAGGATTTTCCCCTACATTGCTCTTCCAGGATCTTCAAACGGATACCTACACGATACGTTCTTATACTTAGCAGTTCAGTACACCCCACGTAACTAGAAGTTCTGCACTGACTGGCCTGTGTCGGAATCATATTCTTACTTCAAACTAGTCCTTATGCTGAAGATTTCTTTTTTGTGACATTTGTTCTGTTAATTTAGCAGCCTTGGACAGCAGCAGTCTCTTCTCTCCTACATCACAGTAAATCATGGTGGTAAGGAGTGACAGAAGTGCATCAACCAAGTCTAGGTCTCTTGCAAAGCCCTTTTATTTGGTATCACATCAGCAAGAATTACAGTTCAGCATGCAACATTTTCTTCTTATAGGGTCCTGTATCCTTCTTTCAAAACAAATTAGGGAGGAAAACTAAGGAGCATCAGAATGGGCAATATATGCATAACTGTAGTGTCAATAAACATTGGCTATTGATTGTACATTGTTTTTTTTCTCCAGAGAAGTGTAGGATAAGAGATCTGAGTCTCTTTCCTGAGTACTCAGGCGGGCTTGAATTATTACAGAGCTCTCAGCACAAAAATACCGTGGTCCTGAAGAGGGAACATTAAATAATATAATAGCTCTGATGTGGATTATTTTTATGTTGTTGCAAGTTTGCCAGGCTTGTCTGAACTAAGGAGAAAGAGAGGAATAACTACAGACAACAGAACCGTAACAAAATGAAAGAGATTCTGAAGAAAGAGGTGCAAATGGAATATATTGTAATCACAGGAAAGGAGAGAAAAGAGATGGGATTATGAAGAGGCCGGAACTAGGACTGAGTGATGTGTCAGAGGAATTATACTGAACAATTTTTTTGCTTGGTTTTGTATTTTTGTAAATATCATTGGCCAAGGTAACAAAAAAAAAAAAGTGAAGTGTGTCTTAAAGTGGAAAAATACCTTTGCTTAACTCCGCAGAATTTGTGGCTTAGACTCCTGCCTTCATTCTTGGGCCCAGTGAGTTTATGGACATGCCAGTCATACGTCTGCTGCTTCCCAGTCAAGACCACTGTGTTTCTCATCTGCTTTGTTCCAGTGCAGCACTGAAAAATTAGTATATGGCAACTCCCAAGGGAGACTGGTGGCTACCCAGGTAGGCACCTCTCTGTTACTCCACTGCTGACTATTGGAGAATGGCAGCAGTTGGAAGTCAGTCTCGGCACTGCAGTAGCAGTAGTTGCTGGTCTAAGTGTGGAAGGGGTGATGCTAGTTTTTGCCCTTCCTGGCTGAGATTAGAACCACCTGCATAAGCTTGGCTAATGAGGCAGAATGGAAAAAAACACATTTGCACTAGCAAGTGTGAGCTTCAGCTAGGAGGCAGCCAGTAGAATCTGTGCTGTTGTTTCCCAGGTGAAGCCAGCATCCAGCTGTGGGCCTCCTTTCTCTTCCTGTATTCCATTTTGAATTCAAAGGCAGGTTAGCTATGGTTTAATCTATTTGACTGGATGCTTGCATGGATCAGAAGAGACATACCCACGAAGTCATCTCAGCTGGGGAAGGAGATAGATGAGCACCTAAGAGCATTGCTCTAATAATTAATTCATTTGTGGTACATAAAAGGTAGGCTCCACTTCATTCTGATATGCACTGTAAATGTCATGGAGAGTGTCTAGTAGGAGTATCTGAAACCTTCGTGGTATTGTGGTTTTGCTGAGGCTGAGTAACAAATTAAGGCCTGATGCTAGTTTCAGACCAGAGCTAAATATAGACATGCACACAATCCATACAATGGACAGATTTTTGTAATGCTAAAGAAAGGACAGTTATTGAGGGCTTCCTAAAGGATAAGCATTTTTTCCTGAAACAGAGGTAATGTTCTTTGTGTCTGCAAGTCTAGCCTAATGCTGTACCTATGCATATGAAGTGAACATACTGGTATATACACACGTGATGGTGCATTTTTCTCTCTTACGTATGTTCTTTGGTATCAATGTCAGATCTGCTGAGCTGGCAAGATTTCCATGCAATGTCCACACTGAAACCAATACTGTAGTGGAAAAATATAAATTCCAGTCAGTCTATGTTTTTTTTCCCCCAGAAATTATACGTGGCTTTTCTTCGGAGTCAGTGTCTAGGTCACATACTCTTTTTTCGGTTGTTGCTGCTGTGGCCCACTGCGAGTAACTTGAGAAGAGCATCTTCTACCTTAGCACACCTTCACACTGCACAGCCTCCTCTGACCATGGCAGGTGCTATTTAAGCAGTGGGCTATGCAGGCTGCAGTATGCCTGTGTGATTAAAAGGTACTGCCAGCAGTGTGGGATGTGCAAGGGAAATCAAGCATAAGTAGTAGTTTTCAGGCCATAAGGAGTCCTCCTTTTCAGTCTCATTTGCCTCAAACTGCTCCAGAAGTAGTAGTTGCTAGAACTTAAAATGTATTTGTCCCCTTTTAGGAACCCTTAAGATATGCCTTGGGGGAAGCTTTTCTTACTGTACCCTTAAAATATTATGGTCATGTTTACAGTTCCTAGGAAGGCTGAGTAGCTGTTTTTGAAGCTACATAGAAAGTTTTCATAATGGAGAACCACCTTAGGAAACTGAGCCAAGGAAACAGAGTGCCTGAGAAATAGTTAATAAAGATAAGAGTAATAATAAATATTAAATCACTATGCAATTAAAAATTAGTAACATAATAAAAATAAAATGAATAAGTATAAACAAAAAAAGGAACTAAGCATGCAGAGATTCAACTGTTAATTCATGCAGAATGGAGAGATCTGCTGAAGGTTCTGGTTCTTGATAATACTTAGTAAGTCATACTCTGGCCTATATAGCAGGTATAATGCTAATATCTGATCTACTGTGAAATATTTTATGGATGTAGAGAGGACTGTGGCCTAAAGACTATATAGCTTAATGAAATTACATTAAACTATTGACTTAAAATGAGAATTTTATACTTGCTGAATAGAGAACGATTCAAAGCTTAGCAAAGGTGAACTAAACTAAGTAAATCTGAATAAATCTTTATAGAGCCCTGCAGAGTATAAGCCTTAGACCTGGGAAGCAGATATTTTATATTCTGATTCCAACACATCTGTCAATATGGTTGTAGACTATACAGTTCTGTTTTTACCAGCCACTGATGACCAACAAACAGCTAGCCCAAGGGCCAAAATATTGCTAGCTATGGAGAATTGCTAACAGAGTCCTGGGGCAATTGAACTGTGATGATGGTCCTCTCCTCTAGCACTGCATTTTCCCCGTTGAAAAACAGCTAGAGGCACAGGTTTAACATGAAATTAAGTACTGAGAGACAGCAGGAAAGGAGAAAGGGAGAGTCAGGCTTCTTCAGGGGCTAGGATATGCTCAGCCTAAATGGCTGACATAGATTTAGATCCCTTAATAAAATACAGAGCTTCTCCCATTTGTCTGTCTTCTGGAAATCACTTTCTTAAGCAGCATAATTCCTCTACTCCCCGTAAAGATCCTAAACATTCATGCTCAGTCTAAGCTCGAAAATTGTGTTAGACAGAGTATTTATTTCTAAGTGCTATTCTGAACCTCTGCAGTTTATCTTTTTTAGACTTGTAAAAATCACAGTTCCTAATTTTACGTGGAAAAGATAACATATTGCAAAAGCTAGCAGACACACTTTTCTCTATAGAGAGAAAAGCAAAGACAGTCCTCTCTTCTAAAAGCAAAAGTTAAAGACTCTTCTTCGAAGACAAAACAATAAGTGGACACAAGAAACAGATTTTGTATGGATTGATGCCACGTGGCTACTACACTTTATGACTTTAAATATTTTCTAATGTTTAATACCTTGGATACCCAGGTTCTCACTAAATAGTTGCCATTGCAATGCTTTGAGTATTCTTGTCTACTCTCTGTACCTTTGTATGAAGGAAAAAAGGACCAATATTTACGCAAAACAAATGTCTATGGCAGGACAACACACACTGAGAATAGTTCATGAGATATAATATATATGTGTTTATAATATGATCTAACTGCAGCCCATCATAGACTTCCCCTTTGCTGTATTTTTCCAGCCCTTCCTCAATGCCGGTTCTGGCACTCATCTCATCCTAATTTGGGACACTTCAGTGTGCCAGGTAGTGGAAAGCTAGTCCTTTATGTATGTGTGTGTTAGAGCCCCAGACAGATGAAATTTTGATGGGTATTGTCCTGAAACCAAATCATTCATCATGTAATTAATCAAGGCTTTTGTTAAGTGCCCTGCATACATGAGCCCTAATGTTTTAGGTTATTTAGTACATAGGATGGAATCACCCTGGCGAAGGTTGCTATTGTCTTTAGTGAGAGTGAGGGTATTGGCTCCAAGCATCCTCAGACAAACTGGATTAATGAAAAAAAGCCCCAACACCCCAAATAGAAAGCTTTTTATTTTTAAAGTTATTAACATTGAAAGAAATTTTCTGAGGACAATTTTATGTTCTAACTGAAATAACTGTTTGGCTGAAAACAGATGTAGTGTCAGAAGGGAAAAAATCTGTATTGCCGTAAGAGGGATGACAGAGACCACCAGCACTTCCCTTCTGCCTTTTGTTATGCACTTTCTTTTTGCTCTGCATCTGCTAAAATAAGACCACAATTAACCTCTCTTGGCAATAAAGCACAGCATGTTATGTATCACACCGCAATCATAATGGCAGATGATATTCACAGAGAGCATGAAGAAGGAGAATGAAATATATAAACTGACTTTTCTATGAGGCAGTACTGCTCCTTTTACTTTCTCTCCTGTTAGAGCCATTATCAGAATCACCACTAGGCAAACAGTCTAGCTGAGTTTACCTTGTTCAGTGAAAAGACTTCCTTTTTATTCCTCCCAGAATGTTATACTGTCATTGGAGAGGCATTCTGCTTTACTTATTACTGAAATACAGTTAAATTCTTTCTGTCCTTTGACTTCCCATGATAAAATTTCTTAAATAAACAAGACACTCCATAAATTGTGTGTGTGTGTGTGTGTTCAAAGCTGGTTATTTCAAGAGACTGTATCTATAAAATCGATTACATATAAGTAAAGTTAGCTGAAATTATTTTCATACCTCTCTAAGAAGGAGACAGGGCAATAAAAAAGCACTTGATAAGTACAGTCTCCAGACACGTTTTGCAATTTGCACTAGAAATATAAATAGCAATTTGATATATTTTGCTGATAAAAACTGCTTATAAAAGTACCTGCCTTTACCTCATCGTAAAACATTCAGGCTTTATCTACGGTCATGCAGCCTGACTAGAAATGATGATTTTTGAGTGTCTGGCATATAGAAATAGATGACTTCTCGTAAGTACGGCTGGTGTCTATGTATCTAAAGCCAAGATACACAAAACAGCTGTAGACATGTACTACCATTCAGTTTTTCCTTCAAGTCACAGTCTGCGGGTATCAGTGGCACACTGGGGGATACCAGTGCTGGTGCTGCCACCTGCCATTGACTACGTAAGTTCTTGGTCAGGAAGGAAGTGACTACATAGCTTGTTTGGAAACAAATACTGGGGCAGGTGGTAAACTTAACATTGGTCTAAGACTGATAATGACTGCAGTAAAAGGAAGTTGAAAATACATGTGGGAAAGAGCAACTAATTTTTTTTCAGCTTGATGAATTTCCACTTGCAATTCCCGTGTCTTTCTGAACGGAGGACCAAGCTGCCGTTCAGAGGGATCTCTGTAGGCTGGAGGACCCACCGCAACATCATGACAGTCAGCAAAGACAAATGTACAGTTCTGCAATAAGGATGGGGTAACTCCATGAACTGGCACAGGCTGGGGATGGACTGGGTAGGTAGCATTTCTACAGGAAAGGCCTGGGAGCCTTTTTGTTCAATGAATCTTTAAGGCAGAATGTTTAAATTTTGATCAGTGAAGCAGGGGTGACAATTGAGGTCTCTTCTCTTGCAGAGAAAAATGCCCTGTTGGAGTCAGGCAGTGCTGTTTTCTGTGTCTACGGATGGTCACATCCTCAGCCTGTCATAGACTGTTTTTCAAAGTGTTTATGATTTCTCCTTTTTCAGTGAAGGAATGAGCAGCTTCAGAGATTTCACGCTCATAGAATACCTCCAGGATAAAAAGTACTAACTTCCTTTTCTGAGAAACGGTCTCTGAAAAAACCCTGAGGGGTTAAAAAGCCATGGCTTAAAAATCACTGCTATAGTCGAAAAAAGAGTGGTTTAGGTGTTTGTCAAAACAAGTAGGGGGTTGAGTTCTTGTTGGCAGAGTAAGGCATCAAAGCTATGTCTCCTTTAATCACTGTCATGTTGGCAATAAAATGGCCCAATGTAAGGTGTTAAATCAGTTGAAGGCAGGATCTAAAAAGGGCAAAATCTACAGGTTGTTAAGCAACTTCTTTGACCTTAAGGGGGAACTAAAGGGATAATGAGAAAAGATTGTTTGGGATGTATGTGCTAGGAGGTCAAATGGGAAATGTGGAATTAAGGAAGTGGGCTGCTCATCGAGATTGCAGATCTAAGGATACAGAGTTACCAGAAATGGTCACATACAGAACCCATCAGTTCTGGTGGTGAGTGTAGCAACCATAGCTCCACTGTTTCCAGGACCATTATGTCCAATACTTTGAGCCAAAACCCATCAATAGACATGAGAGAGTTCTGAGCAGCATCATTCAAGTGCAGGTGTAGTGTGTTATCTATGGTGCAGGAATAAAGCCAAGATTCAAATTATTTCTGTTTGTGCCTCTTAGCCAACGCTATTATGTATAAATTCATGCTATCATATACTGGGCTTTTTGCAGCCGTGACTGAAATTACCTGTGATTGAAATTAAGATTGGGTGTTGCATGAAAGCCCAGGGGAGCAATGCATGTTACATAGGAAGTGAATGAGGACGCGGTAAAGCAAGGCCATCCTTGTAATGTGAATGGTTCACGTGTTGTGATATTTCTGGTTGTTATGATTCTACTTCACTTCCCAAATTTGTCACTGTGGATATGCCAGTGGATGCAAAACCATGAAAATGATCAGAAATGTTGTTGCGTCACTTCAGAACACAAGACTTGATGAGCCATTATGCTGTACTTTTGCTGAAACTGTTACGCCCCTATACTTAGAAGCAGTTTATTTTTCAAGCTGTAGTTACAGTGATCCATTTTCAATCGGACATGAAACACTGATGAGACACGCAGTGATGAGTTTCCACATACTGTCCTCAAGCTTCATGTTAATTTGTTTCCCAGGGAGACTTTTGGGATTTTTTTTCTGTTTTACGGAATGTCTCAGAAGAGCTTTCCATCCTGTGTTGTAACTAAATTTAAACTGAAAACTCTTCTTTGGTCATTTATTGCATACCAGCTGCAGTTGCTTAGCATTCTTTTAAGAATTCATTTTATCTAATATGTCATAGGCCAGAGAAATAGGCTTTATTTCCAGTTTTGAAAAATTAATTTTTGTTGTTTCTTTTGGAGTACCCTCAGGGGGTATCTCATTGCAGGAGCCTTAAGAAAATACATTATTGGTCACATATCTCAGTGACATAATGGAGGAAAAGAAACTCTTAGTTGTTGTTGACTTTTAATATAATGTTTAGGAATTTTTAGCCTACACATGCTAGTTAATGGTTGTTAAGAAATGAAAGGCACTCCCACCCTCCTAGAAACCGAACCAAACCCCTCTAATTTGATTAAATTAACTTCATACTAAAGACTTAAATGAAAAAATAAATACTCTGCATATAAATATATATAAAAAAATATAAAATATATAAAAATAAATGGTCCTGCATGAGTAAGACTATCTTTTCTTTCTGGTTTGCCCTGCCAAATTCTTCTAGATTTGTACCTGTAATTTTAGTGCTGTAACTCAGAGCAGGCCGCTCTGCTGCTTCCTCTGGTGAGGAAAGACCCTTCTGCCTGCAGCCGGTGGCACTCAGCATTTCATTTTTTTCCCTCTGCCAGTCATAGGCAGTTGTGCAATTGTCTTCTCGTTTGCTGAGCTCTTTTAAAGTCTCCATCCTGAAGTGTATGGTGGGTGCCTGCATCCAGGCTTCCAAGTTTTCTGTATTAGTAAATGGCCTGACTTTTTATGGACAAATTAAATGGCCGAATTCTTTTTTTAATTACAGGCATGAACTTCAGCCATCTTTTCAGAGTTGTGGGCTGCACTCACATTTTAGAGCACCTGTTTGGCCACAGAAATGCAGTTTGGCCAAAGCAATACAGCAATATAATAGACTGATTATTGGCCACGCTGTCCTCTATAGTTATGATAGCAAACCCCTTCTCCCACCTAAATGTGACAGCAGTTCACAAGGATAAGCGCTCTTGTCTTGCAGGCACATTTTGAGAGTCATGAGATCTCATATGCAGTTAATAACATCTGTTCCTCCCACTTCTCAGCTCAGTTTAGGGCCACAGTGAAAAAGACATAGACAGAAGTTGACCTCATGCAACCTACTGTGTTATGCCTAGACCTAGCACGTTTTCCTCTTTCTGCTTGGAAGAAAATTAATACCAACTCAAATAGTCTTGAAACATATCTTATGAAGGAAAAGGTAGGGGCTCAAAAATATTGAAAAAATGAAGTTTCAGTCAAAAACAAAAGGTTTAAACTATGATGATTGTAATGAAAGTTCTCAGACAAATGAGTAAGGATACAATTCAGCTTTGGATGAGATGTTTAAAGAGAGATTTGGAAATCACTGGAAATTCTGACATTTTAAAGCAGGTTTCCGTTCCATATGAGATTAGGTACCACAGTAATGTTTTAATTCCTTAGTCAGAGGTTTTTGATGCATCATATTGTCCAAATGAACTTTGAAAAAATAAGGAGAATACTTTCTACCACAAATTCTCATTTCTTAATATTGCTATACAGGCTATAGATGTACAGTTACAGGCACATGTTAAAATGGCACAAAAGCAGGAGAGTCCTAAAAAGGAAGAAGAGGTTGTCTATATATCTCAAAGGAGACAGAGAAAAATAATGAAAATAAAATTTTCCTCTTTGTCATAGGGATTATGGGAAAAAGGAATAATATTAATTTCATTATTATCATTAACAAAGGGACATTAACAAGGGCACCATGGCAGCTGTGATAAAACTCACTGTTGAAAAGTATTCTTTCTTAATTTTGATTGCAACAGGACACTCCTTATGAATGTCACCTATTGAATTTTATCCCTTCTGTCATTTCAGCAGAACCCAAATAAATCAGTTCTAAACTTAAATTTCAAGATATGTGTAATCTATTAAGAATCATATTGGAGAGCAGAAATTAAAAGACATATGGATTAGAATGAAAGAGTTCTCTTTTTTTTTTTCCCAAGAGAAGATGGAAACTGTGCATTCTTAGCCTTTGCTACATGTTTTTTTGAGGATTGTTATGCTTATGATTTTCTGGTTATTGAGATAATTTTTTTACAATTAAAAACTATATTAGTAATGTTAACCCCCCCTTTTTCAAATAATCCCAGAGATGATGAGACAAACATCGCAGTTCTACAAAGGCTTCAACTCAGAAAGGCCACGTCTAGTGTGGACACCTGGCCGTTGTACGTTAAGGATGCTTTTAGCTTGTTTGCATTGCTCCCTTGCTGTAAGAACTAGGGCAGTGATAGCTGGCTTGGCAGCCCCGTGTCCCTTTTTCTTGACTGAGCTAGGCCATGCTTAGCACCCAGCACATGGACCTTTGGATTTTAGCAGTGCTTCAGATCCCACAGTGTAGATGTGGTCATGGCACCTGCTGTAAAAATAAAACTCCTGACTGAATTGCTTCTGAATTATTTCAATTACGTATTTTCTTAAGTTTACTGAAATAGAAGTTGGGTCAGCCTTCAGGTAGTTTTGTTTTGTTGCGTCAGTTATTTAAGACTGCATTATCCTGTGCAATGCACCTGTACATTCTAATCTTCTTGTGAGTTCAGTAAGAATATTTTAAAAACCCAAACAACTCTCCAAAATAAAAATAAATGTTAAATGTCTTTCCAGTTTTAAACACTAATGTGCTTTCCTACCTGTATTGTAATGCTTGGTGCAGTAACATAAATCCTTTTCTTCTTTCAAGAGAAACTGTGGCAGAGTGAGACCTTCTGCTACTTGAACTGCTCCCTTTTCTTGCCATTCAAAAATGAGATCATTCATTGTGTATCCAACTAAAAAAAAAAAACAAACCACAAATAAACTCGAAGGCAGCTGCAAACTTTGAAAAGCAGGGACATACCAAATGTCATAAAAAGGAGACAATACAGGGGGTCTGCTTGTACCTGTTAATCACAAAGTGCCATCTGCCATTCTATACCATACTGAACTAGAAAAAAAAAAAGCCAGTCTTATGCATCCTTTGTGAAATTTTAACAGTCAGGTAGTCTATTAATGGAATTAACAAAAGCATCAAAATGAGCTAACATCCAATTCTTTTGGGTGCTTGGGAAAATCTTACCCTCCCCAGCCCATGAAGGATAAAATAGGCCCTTCATACTCAGATATATTTCTCCTTTCATTTGAGGTGAAATGGTGGATTGTCAAAGCTATATTTATGGATTTATGTCAATTTGAATTGTTAGGTGCGGCTTCTTCAAAGAGAACAATGAATAAGAATGTCTGCGCAGTGAGGTACTAGTTGAATTGAAAAAATAGTTTTCTCTGAAATGTACAAAACAAGGGAAAGCAATTGATTGTAATTTCTTACATTAGCTGACTGTGACGTATTATGATAATAAAAGGCATTCAATTTTAATATTCAGATTCCTGCACTTACCTATACCTTATGCATGTGTGTACAAGATTAAATAAAATGGCCAAAGCTGTAGTAGGAGTACTAATCAAGGGCCAGACTTTGTAAAGGGTGAGTACTTTTACCTGCTATTTCCCTCTCTCAGCTGAATATTTACATGGGATATCATTGGGGAAAATAGTTCTACCTCCTCTGAATATGTGATATATTAACTTTCCAGTATATCCCTGGCATTTTATTCTAATTTTTTTCTGAATAAATTTTATCAGGTTATGACAATTGAAAAAAAAAAAAGGCTTCTTATTCTCATTCAGGTTTCATTAAGACTTTCTCAGAATCTAATAGATTTGGACAAAGTGAGATTTTAAGACTGAAATCTAAAACTAGATAGCTTCTATTGTTATAATAGTTTGAACGACAAGGGTACACTTGAGCCACATATAATAGCTTGAACCAGAAGGAAAAGGGAGTAATTTTTATGTCTAAATTATATAGCTCTCACTCATCTATTTTGCTTCTTTGCAATATTTCCTTTCTGCTTTAGTCCAATGCTAATGAGCTGTTGAGGGTAACCTACTGATAAATGGAAATATCTTTTAACCTTTCAGTAACAAATTACTCAAATTACTGTTCAAAGTGTATTGTTCAGAACTTTTTAAGAGTAACTGTCTGCCTGCAAATACTGAAATTTTGAGTTCCAGTGAAGGCAATAACCTCTTTGATGTGTGGGCATAAATCTTTCCCCTGTTACATTCAGGGATTTCATTATTTTTTGAACACATCTATAAATGCTGTTCAGTCATAATGCCCTGATACGCTGACCTCAAATCTGAGAAACACTTAATCCTTTCTGATCTGTCTATGTTGAATGCACCTATAAGCTAAGAATCAGTGTTTATAATTTAAAACTGTTTTCAACACCTGTCCTTGCTTCTAGATTCTTGATATTTCTTTTGGGGAGTACCTTTATACAAGGTATTCACAGGCACTCAAGCTAACTGTTGGTTTACTTTGGTATTTTGTTGGGGCTGGATGAATATGCTAAAACAGAGACCATATCCTTTTAAATAAGTATTTAATTAAGACCAGACATTGCTCAGGTCATTACAAGCATATACTAACTGTGCAAGGAAACACTTATTTTTCTGTCTTACTGAATGCATAACGTTCCATAAACACAGTCTTAAAATTCACTATTAAATGCCATAAACTATGAAAAATCAGAAGTATCAAACTTTGCATGAATTCAGACAAAAAGCAGTTGTGTGTAAAGCAGATTATCATTTGAAGCATGTAGATTATGGCCAGAAGTGATATCCCCTAAGTAAGACTCATTGAACTGACAAGAAACAACTGCTGTGTCAAAACGTATTTCACTAAATCAGATTCATTCATCTCTAATGCATGCTTTTAATTTTGATTACCTACCCTGCCCGATAATTCTTCTATAGCACAATCTGTTAAAAATAATAGCAGTGTATGCAAACCACTGATGTAGTAATTAATTTTTATCATGTTTACATTTTAAATACCCAAATATAGCTTTAGCATTCAATAATGTAACTTCAGTTTTGTAAGTCAAGATCATAGTTATAAAGTAAATGTGTCTTAAAATATAGAGGAGCTTAATGGAGATGTGAGTTTATGTTATACCAAAGAAATTTTAAATAGTATAATATATATCATATTTCCACTAGGTGAGTTAAATTAAATCAACTTAAAATAAATCTCTATTAAATTTATTGCCCTTTATTAAACGTAAAATACATGGCCCAGTCAAATGTGCCCACTGCATTAGGGAAATCTAAAATCTTGTAATAGTCTTGTAACTGGAGAAATGAGACAACATAAATTATTTAAGGAAATTGAACTATTTGACAACACAAATTTGCCTCTAAATTTTCTTTAGTGAGCAGTGTTAACAAGGACAGGTAGTCTTGCTTTTCCAACTGAAAATATTTTGTTATTTAGTACAGTTCCAAATAAACTGACTGTCTCTTTCTTTTTTCTGACTACTACATCGTTCTTTCTTCTTGGCATGGAGAAAAGGAAGAAAGACTACAGTGGAAAGTATCTAGTCACCAGCAGAAATAAAGCAGAATCAGAGAATTTACAAGAACCAACTGCAGCTCACGTCCTAGGCCCATCCCAGGATATTCTATCCACAAAAAGGCTAAAACTCACATTGTTCTGTGTTGGAAATTTTTCAGCAGGAACAGCAATACTAACTGAGCTAACTGAGCTTCCTTAATATCTCAAAAAAAAGGAAAATATTTTTGTGGTTTTAATTAATTTTGTAAAGAAGACCTGCTGAATAGCGCAGTGCTTAACGCTCAGAATGCTCATGGTATTGTGTACACTGTGCATAAGGGGAAAAAGGCATTTCTGTAGAAATGGCCCTTTAAAACAGTGGTTACCGTACTGTAGTAGATACACTATTACAGTTCAGGTGTATGGTGTTATATATGCAATAAGCCTAAAAATCAGTTCTTCAGCACCCTAATTTTGGGAGTTCTGCTGATTAATGTAATTAGTGTCCCTTACTGAAGTGGCTGGGCTCCCAGCAGCATGGGAAGACATCATGGCAGATTTTGAAAAGTTCAGTCTCAGCAACAAAGCAGACACTTATGTTCCTGATACGGACAAGGCACCAAATTGCTTAGTGTCATCAAGGTGGGTGGGGGGGCTACAGCAAATAACAGAAGTGTGGGGAGCTTTGGTAATGAAAATTTTGAAGCCTCAAGGGCAGAGTGTTATTTTTTTAGATCTAGGATTCTAGAATTGCCAATCATAAAAGTTTACAGTATTAGAATTATGTGGATAACTTTAAAATTCTGATGCCACTGCCTGAGTTCAGTGGGACTATACAGACCTTTCATGCATATGTATTTGCAGTACTGAGGCCTACATTTGCAAAATGGAAATGATTAGATGCTGCAACACAGGTCTCTAATAAAATGCATTTACCTTACTCATCTAGATAAAAAAAAGTACACTCGTCCATCCACTGCTGAAATGAGTTTTACAGTAAATTATTTAATTGTCCGTATAAGATTAGCAACTGATTAGCTGAGAAAAGGCGGATGAGAGAATAGAGTAATGGTGCTCTCTTTGTTCCAGGTTAATGCAGCACCAATTAACCTAACTGATCAGGCTTATCATTAAAGCTGAGTGTTCCTGAGGCACAATTGCAATTTATCATAGAATCAGAATGGTTTGAATTGGAAGGGACCTTAAAGATCATCTAGTTCCAACCCTGCTGCCAGAGGCAGGGACACCTTCTGCTAGACCAGGTTGCTCAAAGCCCCATCCAACCTGGCCTTGAACACTTCCAGGTATGGGGCATCTGCAACTTCTCTAGGCAACCTGTTCCAGCGTTAGGCTGCAAATGCACATTGCTGGGTCATGTTGAGCTTCTCGTCAACCAACACCCTCAAGTCCTTCTCCGCAGGGCTGCTCTCAATCCACTCATTGCCCAGCCTGTATTTGTGCTTGGGATTGCCCCGACCCATGTGCAGGACCTTGCACTTGGCCTTTCTGAACTTCATGAGGTTCACACGGGCCCACTTCTCAAGCCTGTCATGGTCCCTCTGGATGGCATCCCTTCCCTCCAGCGTGTTGACCGCACCACACAGCTTTGTGTCATTGGCAAATTTGCTGAGGGTGCACTCAATTGCACTGTCCACGTCATCGACAAAGATGTTAGCACCCATCCCAATACCAACCCCTGAGGAATGCCAGTCGTCGCTGGTCTCCATTTGGACATCGAGACGTTGACCTCAACTCTTTGAGCACGACCATCCAGCCAATTCCTTATCCAGCAAGTGGTCCATCCATCAAATCCATTTTAGAGACAAGGATGTCATGCAGGACAGTGTCAAACACTTTGTACAAATCCAGGTAGATGACGTCGGTTGCTATTCCCTTGCCCACCAACATCATAACCCCATCATAGAAGGCCATCAAATTTGTCAGGCACGATTTGCCCTTAGAGAAGCCACGTTGGCTGTCACCAGTCACCTCCTTATTTTCCACATGCCTTAGCATAGTTTCCAGGAGGATCTGCTCGATGATCTTGCCAGGCACAGAGGTGAGACTGACCGGCCTGTAGTTCCCCAGGTCTTCCTTTTTTCCCTTTTTAGAAATGGGGGTTATGTTTCCCCTTTTCCAGTCAGTGGGAACTTCCCTGCACTGCCACAACTTCTCAAATATGATGGACAGTGGCTTAGCAACTTCATCCGCCATTTCCCTCAGGACTGTGGATGCATCTCATCAGGTCCCAGGGACTTGTGCATCTTCAGGTTCCTTAGATAGTCTTGACCTTGATCTTCTCCTACAGTGGGCAGTTCTTCATTCTCCCAGTCCCTGCCTTTGCCTTCTGTGACTTGGCTGGTGTGGCTGGAGCACTTCCTGGTGAAGACTGAGGCAAAAAAGTTGTTGAGTACCTTGGCCTTCTCCATATCCTGGGTAACCAGGTCTCCTGTTTCCTTCTGGAGAGGGCCCACATTTTCCCTAGTCTTTCTTTTATCACTGACATACCTATAGAAGCTTTTCTTTTTGCCCTTGATATCCCTGGCCAGATTTAATTCTATCAGGGCTTTAGCTTTCCTAACCTGATCCTTGACTGCTTGGACGATTTCTCTGTATTCCTCCCAGGCTACCTGTCCTTGCTTCCACTCTCTGTAGGCTTCCTTTTTGTGTTTGAGTTTGTCCAGGAGCTCCTTGTTCATCCACGCAGGCCTCCTGGCATTTTTGCCTGATTTCTTCTTTATTGGGATGCATTGCTCCTGAGCTTGGAGGAGCTGATCCTTGAATATTAATGAGCTTTCTTGGGCCCCTCTTCCCTCCAGGGCTTTATCCCATGGTACTCTACCAAGCAGATCCCTGAAGAGGCTGAAGTCTGCTCTCCTGAAGTCCGCTCTCCTGAAGTCCAGGGTAGTAAGCTTGCTGTGCACCCTCCTCGCTGCCCTAAGGATCTTGAACTCCACCATTTCATGGTCATTGCAGCCAAGGCTGCCCCTGCATTTCACATTGCCCACCAGCCCCTCCTTCTTACTGAGAACAAGGTCCAGCATAGCACCTCTCCTTGCTGGGTCCTCTATCACTTGGAGAAGGAGTTTGTCATCAACGTATTCCAGGAACCTCCTGGATTGCTTATGCCCTGCTGTGTTGTCCCTGCAACAGATACCAGGGTGGTTGACCTCCCCCATGAGGACCAGGGCTTGTGAACATGAGGCTGCTCCTATCTGTCTACAGAGGGCCTCATCCGCTCAGTCTTCCTGGTCAGGTGGCCTGTAGCAGACCCCCACTATAATGTCACCTGTCCCTGCCCTCCCTTTAATCTTGACCCCCAACCTCTCCGTGGGCTCCTCATCCCTCCCCAGGCAGAGCTCCACGCACTCCAGCCGGTCACTGACACGCAGGGTGAGACCCGCTCCTTGTCTCCCCTGCCTGTCCTTCCTAAAGAGCCTGTATCCTTCCATTCCAACACTCCAGTCATAGGAGCCATCCCACCACGTCTCCGTGATGCCAATAAGATCAGAGCCCTGCAGGCGTGCGCATCTCTCTGACTCCTCTTGTTTATTCCCCATGTGACGTGTGTTTGCATAGAGGCTTTGAAGTTGGGCCCTCAATGAAGCTGATAATTCATCTGAATGCAGTAGTACCCAAATAGTAAAATTCAACAAGACAGATATCTTTCTGTGGTCTCTCAAATTTTGCTTTGATATTCTTGAATAATGGCACCACTAGCAGAAAGGTCTAATTTGTGGTCTCTCAAATTTTGCTTTGATATTCTTGAATAATGGCACCACTAGCAGAAAGGTCTAATTTGTTGGCTAGATATATGCAGAAACAGTTCAAACAGAGTATCTTAGGAATGGATTGTTCTGCCGATGATAAATATATTACAGGTTCAATCCAGTGCATTAATTTTTCATTAAATGATCAAAAGTCATGATAATTAAAATAAGGCAAAACATCTTAAACTAAATTCTAGAAATACTAAACCTGAAGTCCATCTGAGCTTTTGTTTCCTGCTCTGTTACTTGTGTTACCTGATTAATAAACATGCATTATCTTCAAAGCAATTTAAAAAAAAGTCATTCAGTAACATAACTTTACGTAAAAGCCTAAATGCCTGCTGCTGATACTGGTCTGCTGTCAAAGATTAGAGATACAATGTGTGTATTTTCCAAATGGCCTATGTCCTAAAATATCTGAGAAGCTGTATGCCATTCCATGTGCAAATGGAGCAGTAAAGAACAGTTATATGATCAGATCACCTTCTCAGCAAACTGTGGGCTTGAAATGTGAAGACTTTATTCTGAACAGATGTGCGGTTACCAGTAAAAACTTGCACTATATGTGTTATATTGTTAAATATATTCTGCTTATAAGAACTGCACTAAAATATGTAGTAGTTATATGAACAAGATATTTCTCTTTAGGGATTCTAAGGGATGAGGAAGATAACAGTGTCTTTATTTGTGCTGTTAGGTCCATAAATACTGAATCCACAGAAACTAGCTGGCAGGAGAGTTGGCACAATCTTGGACTCTGAATTTGAGGAAACGGAGGAACCAACTCACAGCAATGTCATAGAATGAAGAATCACATCCCTTGCAGTTTTTCAAGTTCAAATTCACACCTATAGAAACCCTATCTTCCCAATGATACCTGTTTCTAGATTCTCCTCCTTACATTTGCTATGCCACAGAAGCCCATGCCAAATCTTAACATGGTGATGAGTTTTGCAGTTTATTTATATTTGCTTAGATTTGCAAAATTAGCAGAAGCATTTCCTATGTGATTTCTTAATCACATTTCCTATGCCATTTCTTAGTCACATTTCCTATGCCATTTCTTAGTCACATTTCCTATGCCTCTAACATATCTATTAGGAGGGCACTGTATTTTGTCTAGGGAAATAATTGCAGTGGTCTTCTGCTCAGCTCTAAGAGTATAGAAAGAGATGACCCAAAGCCAAATCAGAAGAGTACTTTTATCATCTACACATAACTTTAAATGTTTATTAACTCTGCTTATAGATGTATGGAGGTTATCCTGTAGTAGACGTAAGTGCTTAGCTTTTGAATCTTGACTTCTTCTGGGATAAAACTTTACTGTAAGGTGTTTTCTTTCTGTGTCTTGCTTTCATTGTATTCTGCTTTCCATAGGAAATGTGGTGTGCATGCCTGAAGGGAGTCCCAGTCTGTATGTCTGCAGGAAAAAACTGTGAATCTATTTCTGAGTACACCTGTCTTTCAGGGTAAACTTTTGCTACGCAATGGTTATTCCTATTCCTTGTAAATCAGGGTAAACTTTTGCTACATAATGGTTATTCCTATTCTTTGTAAATCCTTGCTGTTCAGTCTTACTATATTATCTCTCTTGCTGCTGCTTTGTAAGCGGAAGATATTTATCTCTTATTTGCATTTGCTGCAGCCCAACATGATATTCAGCCTCTCACAAAAAAGGAGTTTTTCTTTTTTGACTATAAGGTAGTTTTGGTGACTACTATAAATTGCTGCCAGATATTTTTATTACCAGTGATTAGCAAATACAGTGTTATGGAGGAAAGTCCTAGTGGCTACATTTTAGTGTTGAAAAAAGGACAGCCAGTCACTGGCCTAGTTAGTATATGAAGTTGCAGATCACTTTTTCACTTCTGGTGGAAAAAGTGACCCTTTTATACTACAGAAATAGCCAAAAGCAATGAAGGCTATCATCTAGTATAGTGGTCTGCAGGACCAGGCCAACCTAAACTAAATCAGGTGGATTAGTAAGGACTTCTGTCACTGAAACGCAATGTGCTAGGGTTTGGGTCTGCAGAGTGTAAATGCATGAAGTTTGAGAAAGGAGGTAGAGATGCCAGATTCTATGTGTTACAGGATGCAAACCAGCTGCTGTGGCTAAAGTAGAGTTCAGTTTGTGATGTATTTGTTATTGTCTGGATACTGTCCAGGTGTTTGCTCTTAAGTCTACAAAGAAAAATGTAAGTGGTGTCATCATAGAACTGGTAAGAAAGGGCAGAAAAAACACATTGTTATGTTGAACACCAGTGTTCAGAAGTTACAGGACTGGTTAGGTTACATTAATACTGTCTCTATTAACCCAAAGTCTGAGGTCTTGCACATTTGTAAGGCTAAAGTAGACGATAAATTGTTGGTAATTATATGACAAGCCTATCATCCCAGGAGGAGAAGGTTGCCAGAGGGAGTATTTCCCAGGAAAACTCAAGAACTGTGTGTATGCATGGCACTGTAACCTCTCAGCAAACAGCTCCCTTTAAAGAGACAACTCATTTTTAGGAGCTTGAAGTCACTCTAGGTAATTAGTTAGTGAAGCATATACTGGTAGACTGAGACCTCTGCCTGAGATGAATATGAAGAACTGGCAAACTAAGTAGAATTTAGAATTGACTGGCAGTGTAGAAGGCCTGAAACAACTGGGAAAGTTGGATTTGGCCTGCAGAAGTTTTTACTTAGAAAATGGTCTGTCACAGAGCTGGTGATAAGTACGAAAAAGTGAAAGTAAAACTCTGTGTGGTCACACTTATGGAGGGCGGAGGTGGAAAAGATAAAGCATTGGATGAGGAGTGGTTGTCAGGACTTGTGCCTGGAATAGCTGATGCAGGGTTTTGCATATCTGGATATTAAATAAAATGAAACTGTATCTGTAGTCTATTTAATTGATCTAATCTATACAAAACTCTTTGGCAGAATGTGGACAAGACAGACATACTAACTCTAGCCTTTAGACAGCACTGAAAATTGTCTAGCTAGAGTGAAAATTTTCAGCATGTTCAATTACAGGTTTCAGGAAAAACTGCAGGGAAAAAGAATGTGATCCTGCTGAAATATTTCTAAGGGCAACTGTAGTGCCTGGGAAAGAGAAAACGCAAACTTTTCCCTTGGTCTCAGTCATCTTTCCCAGAAAATCTTTTTTAAAATGGTGTTGACAAGTTGTTATTAACACCTATATGAGGTCCCTGAAAGAAAAAGAAGTAGATTGTATCTGTGGGTTTTTTTAACACTATTAGTAATCTTAATAATAAATATAACCTTTTCATTCATCCAATTTTGAAAGTATAGGAACAAAGCCTGCCTTAAACAAATAGGGTTCCATTCAACCCACATCAGTGCACACGTCTCTATAGAACTTACTGGAACCAAGCTATTTATATCAGTTGTATACATGCATGCTAAGAGTATGAAGATTTTAGTTTAGCTAATTCAATATCAGCTGTAGGCACTAAAAGCCCATAATCTCATAGGCAAGACAGTGGACATCCAACAAGTTTGTCTTGAAGAATTACTGAAGTGTCTTGGAAGTATTAACTTCTCTTCTCCAGGCTATCCAAGGACTACACCATCACAGAAAAACAAGGTTTGTTATTCAAGACAAGCAATTCCCCTGTACCTTCAGAGGCTCCACACCTTTGAACCACAATTGTCTTGGCAGTTCCAGGATACCCCCTTTTTTACTTCTGCTGACACAATCTTATTTGCTAAGTTCTCTCTTTTTAACCACCCTTAGAGTACCATTCTAAGCCATGAAGAATAAAATTTTTGAGAAAACTTGTGATCCAGCTGAATACCAATGTATCTTGTAAATTTTCTGCTCATTCTATTTTATTCCAGGAAGGCCATGCTTCCCTAGTGTCATTTTACAATACCTGCAGGCATATTAAAACCTAACTCTTTTCCTCTTGTTCAATAAGCAAACATATGAACGGCATGAAACAACTGAGCTGAATATCTAGCATTTTTGTACAAGAGAGTTTTGTTCACCTACAGAATTTATTTTATAGTTCTTTTAATCCCAGTGATTTATCTAAATTCCTTTCTCATTTCTTTAATGTTTAGTAAAGTACAGGTCCAAGAGTAACATTGGATTTATTCAGCAAACGAAGCAGTTCTTCAGGTATCCAGCTGGGGCAAGGACTACAGTCATGTTAACTAGAGTTATTTCACTACTTTTCTGTTAGGCACCCCAACAGTGTGCCTCCAGGATAGGCTGCCTGCACATTAGTGTCCCTAAGCACATGGCAGAGGTTTGAGTTGTGCCCTAAATTCCAAGCAACATAGCAGGGGGAAGATACGACAGAGCTAACGAATCTGGTTTTGGCTTGAGGTTAGAAAAAATTCTTCTAATATACATTACACACTAAAAATATTAGCTTCTGAAATCAGCTGTGATGCATTTCAAGTCTAAATTTATGCTGGAGCTCCAAGAAAGCAGGATTTTATTCTACGTACTTCCAAGCCGCTTTGCAAAGGGTCTGCCCCTTGCGCTGCCCTCTAAATCATTCTGATGGAATCTCTCCCTTGGGAGTTACAAGTTTATCCTTCTTAGCCTGAATTTCAAAGAATAACATTTTGGGCCCAGCCCTTTACATCTCTCAAACCTAATATTCCTTGCTGAAGCCTGTAGATTTTCAGCTGTCACTTTTATATTAGTTTCTGTGGGTTCAGCAGCAGTTGTACAGTTACTACTGCTCTTTCATCCTGCATTGATCAGGAGCTGAAGAATACAAATATCTAGCTCTCTGTAGCTGTGTGTCAGGTCTCACTTCAGATGTGCACAGTGGGCTGAGTCTCCCATCTGCAGAGTAGAAACCATAGGATGAGTTGTTGACAACATTTGTGCTACTGAAATAGAAAGGAGGGAAGAGATACGGTTTCTGCACATTCAGGCACAGGCAGACGTTGACCTAGTGTGTCCATAATTACTGTCAGCCAGGCAGACACCTGGCAGATGAGAAATACATGCCAGTTCTATTATCTTTCTTATGGTGTCTTTGTGCTGTTGTGGGAAAGGAACAATGCGCACATCATTTTCTGTAATGCAGAAGCCTGGATTGCTGTAGCCTGCTTACAGATCTTTCCATTTGCACAATCTCCAGTTTAAGAGACTGGGAGGAAGGAAATTGTACTATTCAGGTAACAGCATCATGTAGTACGGAATGAATTTTCTCTAAAAATCCAAAAGACAGGAGGTTGATTGCTTAGAAAGACTAAAAAGCCTCCATAAATAAAAAAGGAAAGAACGGCCATTGTTTAATTTATTGAGAGACAATAAACACCAAAATGAAATCATGAGGTGAACAGGTGCTTTCTCCCTTACAGATGTTGCTTTTCATAGTGTATTTCTTCTTTTGTTACTGATTTAGTCTTTCCACTATTCTTTGAAAATTCAGGACTATTGAATGTCACATAAAGTTATAATTGCAATATACGAATAAAAGAATGCTGTGAGATAAAAGTGAAACTTAAAAAAGAGTGAGAGACAACAAGCTCTAGCACATGAAAGAAAAACATTTCTTTCCTGGAAGACAGGTCACGGAAATAAATATGTATCTAGCTGACATTTCTTTGTATCTTATTCAAGCAGAATAAAACCAAAATTATCTCACATGCCTATAGGCTGCCCTGGTGTAAGGCACAGAAATGTAGAAGGGATTATTTTGTATGTGCATTTTCATTTGCTTCCTTTCTAAGATACAAAAGCAGCTCATTCTAGTTGCTGAGGAATCATTTGGTAAAACAAATCCTTTAAAAATAGAAGACATTTCCACTTAAATATTTTTCAGACACTTCATGATGTAAGTGAAGTATTTTAACCAGGGGCAAATCCAGCTGCTTAGGCTGACCTTGGGAAAAACATTACATGAGCTGGCTAAAAACAAAAATATCATTTGGGAAGAAAAGCTATACATGAATTTTCCTCTTTGAACTTTCTGTGCTGGAGCAACAGTATTGATATTGAAGGAAAGTATCTAGTACTAAACAAAACTATTCTTTTTTTAGCAGAGCTATGATCTGTCCTTTATAAGTAACTGTCAGCCTTTGTTTGCAACCTGGTGGTAAGATAAGTAAGAAAATGATGAGTGATTTGTTAGAAACAGTCTCATTCGCTTAGTGACACATGCAAGAGCAAGGCTTGCAAGATCAGATACAGTTTAAAGAAACTGTGAGATAAATGGGCCTTGTAAATTCATAATTGTACAATGTCCCACCCAACCTGGCACTCAGTGGAAAAAACAGCAGTGATCATCACTTTAAAAAAGGAACATCTGGAAGCATGGCTGGTGCTGTTTTGCTCCTGCAACCACTTTGGTTTATGACACAGACTGATGATCAGATCATTTACTCAGGACATGAGAGTACTGTATTCTCAGTTTTGAAACCCCACGTCTTCTGCTTCCCCAGACAGTGCATTAACCAACAGGTTAGTGCTTTGATCCCCCAGTTTAAGTTGTCTCATTGTGCACCAAAAAATGTAAGCCAGCCAGCCACAGAAGAGTATGACATTGTGGCCTAGAAATTAGAGAGGCTTGGATGGATCCAGACTCTCAGGGTTATGTCAGTTCTTACCTCAGGAGATTTGATGTGAACCCTGGGAAATTGCTAAAAGCATCCATCTTCCTTTTTTATTCTATAATTTTAAAAAGAACTGGATGCCTGTTCTTAGCCAAAGACTCTGGAATTTGAATGTTTCTGCTCACCTTTTTCCAAGTTTTGGAAATTGGTCAGAGTTCAGCCTCATATAAAACAATTTTTTACCTAGTTTCTCTCCTATCCAGCACATAGCTATTATTTGTAACTCCTCCAAGGTATCTATTTGCCTTCCTGTATTTCCTGTATAGAGAAACCGGTTTTGGGCAGGTGAATTCCGGCTCTTGAAGGTCTAGGAGCTTGGAAATTATGTCACTGTGCCTATCTTCTTTGGATCTGTCCCAAAGTCATTTCAGGGAACTGCTGTCTTGTTCTTGCAAACCTGACTGGTTATTCTGCTATCAGACACGTAGGTATAGCCAGAGCTCCCACATGCTGTGAAATTTTCTGCCTCAGGCCAGCTACTTTGCCCATAGTCTCTATTTTTCAATGTTTGGAGTTACAGGTAAAATAGAATTAGACAAGGCGATGTGGGGAAACTTTATTACTTGTAACTTCCTTATGAAATCAAATTTGATCTTTCTCTGTAACTAGAAGATTTTGAAGCACTCATTTGTATTTTGTTCAGCTCTTCTGTGAACATTGCCTCTCTCTACTATGTGAATGCGCAGCAGGGAATTTATTCCCACCGAACCGAATGATTAAAAACAAGACTTCAGTGAAAAAAGTTCTGCCGGAAAATACAGTAGAATATCTACAGTGCTATTCAACTAATAAGTGTTGGTTCCCTATGGTGCAGTTTGTGGGAACTGTGAGCTCCTGCAAGGCTTCTGTAAAGCAAACCAGATGCCTGTTTGGTCAAGAACGCTCGGTTGTTGTATGACCTGTCCTCACAAGGGCTGAAAAAGAGGAAAGACACAGCTGAGTTTATTAAGTTGCTAAAGCAACAATTTCATACCTTTTTTAAATTATACCTCTTGATTGTTCAGTCAAACACTATGACACTTTCTGTTTGAAGAATAATTGCATATAGTGAATATACCTGCCATCTCTATGTACTCTGATACAACTGCCTCATATTAAACTTTTATTGAGGCACATTAATTACAAAGGTGACATAGGTTATTAGTAGGATTATCCGCTTCGGTTGATGGACGGGAGTTTTGCTTAAATGCTGAATATATAATATTGCCCTAAATTCCTTGACATTTGCAGCAAATAACTACCTCTCAATTTTAGTCAAGAAAATTTCTGCTGTCAGATTCAGCCATTGCCCTCATATTGAAAGTCTGCTTTATAATACTACCATCCGTCCATTGTAATGAAAGATGGACCTGGCTTTCATACTCACCCTGCAATTTTTTGTAAAAGCATACCATTATCCATACAACAAACAGTCCTGGCATACTGACTGATAGATAATGACCTTCCCCTTCTCTTAGATGCTACTTTGTTCCAGTAGAAGAAGAAAACAAAAGCAATAAATACTTCAATCAAATGATGTATTTTGTTTCTTATCTATAATATATTTCAAATAATCCAGTATGTCCATCCTATATGCAGAAAATTATTTTCTGAAATATTTTACTTATTGATCCTAAAACTGTAAATCTAGATCTGACATTAGGATGGGTACTTACTATTTACCTGTTTTTCCCTTGTCACTAATTTTCACAAACTTCAGATTGCTGGAATCTTTCAAAGAATGCTTTATTTTATTTTTGTTCTTCACATCATTAGAAGGATTTTTCTGCTAGGAATCTCTTCCAAAATCTTCTCATTTTAAGGGGAAAAGGCAATTCCCAAATACTTCATATCACAAGGAAAATGAGAATCTAATGCATATCTGTGCCTTCCTCCTCACACATACTGTGCTAGCTCAGATCATACCATCAGACAGAACCTTTGGTTTTGTCTTTTTGTTTGTGTGTGTGTGTCCTGAAATGGCATAGCTGCTGTATGCTTTCCACCCTCTTTTATGTCCTAAGTGAGGTATCAAGGGAGGAGATAAGTACAATATATGATGGCTTGAGTTAACAAATGCTAATTTTATTTCACATAAAAGGTATTGCTGTTAACTGAAAGATAATTCTGCAAAGCCTGTCTTGTCTAAGCTGTTTACCTTCTCTTCTGCTCTCCTCAAGATATTTGTGTATAATGCAAATAGGACTTTATGAAGAGATTGTTTAAAACACGTGGAGTTGTAATTTTGCTTTTTCCATTGAAATTCTAGTGTTAACACCAGGTGTGGTCAAACTGTCAGATCTTCTCTGTGCTAGAAAGCTATCAGGTCTTTTTTTCTTTCTGTGTTTTGCTGTGTGTTTTCAATGTCAAGCTATCTGTTCTTAAGCCCAGAGTCTTCAGAAGATGCTATAAATGTTTTGTGTTATGGCTGATGGTCAGATCATACTCACATTTTATCCCTAGCTAGATGATACCTTGTATGGAATTCTTCCTCCTCATAATGCAAGGGCTCTACAGCCCTTCCCAAGATTTTCTGGGGGGTGCTCCACTGATCCAAGGCGCTGCCCCAGTTGAGGGGGTGAGGGCTGTGTAAGTGGTACATGGGCATATACATACATACGTATATGCATATATATGCTTTGCAATCTTCTGCAGTTCTCCCTTACAGTAAGCCCTTTCCCTAATCCTTTCTAGGATGATTAAGTAAAAACTACAGATATGTAACTATAACATGTAGGCATGCTGAAGAGCTAGGGCAGGAATCTGAAGAGCAGGGACTCAGTATACATTGTCTTGTTTCCAGCTTTTAAGGACACTGAGTTATTATCAATTTCAGGATATTCATATAAATCACATAAATCACTTCCTTAAGTTATTCTCATGTTTCCTTTATGCTCTCCTATATTACTGTCCCCGTGTATGTGTGAATACAGGGAAGACTTAATGGTGAATCTCCATATGCATAAATTTTGCATAAAGGTAAACAGGCACTGGTTACTTAAGTTTAGTAGTAACTTTAGATTTACACAAAACTGTTGATTTTCAGTACAAGTAAGGATGAAAGAATATCTTCCTTTGAAAATCATACATGTTTCACAGATTGTTTTGGTAAAATAGAGGATTCTTTTTTGAAAATTTGTTCTTGTACCAATACAAGGGGTCTTTCTACCTCCTGCATAGCTGTTGTAATCCCCACAAAAGTATTTATAGGATAATACTTTACACAAACTTACAGCTTTCCAGCTGCATTATACATGTTTGCACATCCATTGGAAAATTTTTGAGATCCATCGGACAGGACAGTATTAAAGTCAATCTGAAAGAACAAAAAAAAAATATACAAAATATACCACAAAAATGCCATAGAACTGCACAGGAAGAATGCATAAAAACACTGGAAGTCATTAGAAACATAAGAAAATACATTTTTTCATTAGTAAGATCTCAAAAGGGCTGTATATTAGCTGAATCCGTTTCACTCGCTCAGCCTAGTATGACAATGTGGAAAAAAATTATTATAGACTTTCAGAAAAACAAACTTTTCTGTAGCATTACCTAACTTCATGAGAACTCTAAAGGAATGCAGCAACAGCATTTTTTTTGTGCTACAGCAGAATTATTGTACTGTTACAGTATTTCAATTCATTGACATAAAATTTACCCAGATTTGCAAGAATTTTGTAACAGATGTCAGCTGCAAATCATGGTGGCAAAGTAATTTATGTGTTATTGTCCTAAAATAAGGTGCTTAAATTGTCAACACAAAGGTTTAAGATAACATTTTAAATTGACAGCAGACTGAAATTTTGAACTGCAGCTGTGTTTCATGTTAGTCCTGATACTTCCTGTGAAATACTTTGCAACCTATAGGCAAAAGAGGTATTTTTACATTTTGTATCAATATAATAACTTATCTTTAGAGTGATACTTCTCAGAGGAATGAGAAAGAAGAATATAACAGGTTAAAGCACATATTTTCCCTCACTGGCCATGTTTAGGTATCCGTTCATCATTCAAAGATATGACCGTACCTTTCTTCTTGCTAGAAAATATCTTGCATGAAAATTTTGCCCCATATTCATTTATCATTTCAGTTGATAGAATGTTCTCCCATTCCTTATACATAAGGCTTTTCTAGAATGGCAGTGCTCTAATCTCCCTCTCTTTAACCCATTCCCCTGTTTTTGGCATTGGGGCTAGAAGGAAGTGGGCAGTCGGTGGCAAGTATAGCTGTATATTTTTTTCACCCTACTTCTTCCCTCTCCAGAGCTTCTTGATTCTTTGTTGCCATAACTTCTGTTTAGCCTGCCAGTGACAGAGCAGCAGAGGGAAAGTCCAAGTAGGGAACTCAGACTAGTAGGCTAGTAACACAGCAAGTCATTTCAGAGAAGAGGCACCCAGACTTTACTTTGTGCTTCAGTAAATATTTTAGTATTTTATATTAAGTATTCATTGAATCAGGAACTGGAACCTTCTCATTATTTTCTTGTCTGAATCATTTCAATGCAATTAGGGGCCAGAAGACATCAGGGAATGAAAGGAAAAAGCAAATTTAGAAATCTTTTTTTTTTCTTTTAATATCGGCACATTAGCAATTAGCATGTCTCCCCTCATCAAAAGCTTAATTGACTCAAATTCACATAACAACTCAACTAGATGCCAATTATATGATTTTAAAAGCTTCAGAAATTTTAATAGTTCTTAATTAAATTATGGCAACATAAACTTTCTGGCTCCATAAGGAACGCAGGAGCTAGCTGGGATCTGCTTTCATCACTGTCAATATTTGCCCTTATAATTTAATATTGTAATATTTCTTATGTTTGGTTTTTTTCCTGATTTCATGTGACCATGAACTGGGTCTGAATTCTACTGAAGCTGCAATCCAAACTTGTTTCAGTTGAGTAGTGGTGTCTATACTCTGTGTTGTATGTATCTGGAGAGAGTAGGGCAAGGAGGAGGAGTTACTTGATTAGAGTGACACAACTGCCAGCGCCTCTCAGGGTGACTCAGACAGTCTGGAAATTGATTTAGCTCTACTTTCTTCTTGGGCCAGAGAAGGAATCCTTTTTACTTGCTTTCCATCTGTTTCTAGTGGCAGATTACAGGTTGTGACACTGAAGAATGATTATGTTCCTAGACTGGCAGACTAGCCTCCTTTTGGATATGAAATGCTTGTAGAAATTTTAACCCAACCCTTTCTCCCTGTGTAAGCTTGACAAGATGCTGCCCACTTGCACTGGAAGGAGGGAGGAAGGAGACTCCCTTGCCATTGATACATTCACGCAAGTCACAAACATTTTCTTTTTCTCTTAGTATACAAACTGTTTTACAGATTTCTGATGTCTCTTCAAAAAGTGCAATTACCCATTAATACAGTGTCATAAAGCAAGCAAAGCAAAACACTCAGTGGACAAGAGGTATATTTTGAAAAGTGTAACATTTTGCACAAGTAGGTTACTATATTAATACCAAATCTGTATCATGTCTAATGGGTCATTAGTATACTTCTATCCAATGTGTTTCTCATTAGATCAGGTTGTTGAAGATAGTGGTAAAATGCCTACTAATGTCTGTATTAATAAAAGGAAAGTGGGGAGAAGAGAAGAGAAAGGAAGTAAGATAACTAGATTTTGTCAATACTTATGATTGCTGCTTACAGCTTCTTAAACCTTTTCAAAAGTTTACTTTCCACTTTTCTCTCCATCTCCAGCAGTAAGTGAACTATTCTTTAAATGTCATGCTTCCTCAAACAGGTCATGTTTCCGTGTTGAAGTGCAACTGCAATATTCAAAAACGTGAAAAAGAAATAACATTGGATTTTCATTACATTGGAGACTACAGCATGTGAAACTCATACGTAGGCCAGCTCAGATTATAAAACTCCAGGATTATTTGCTTTGTGCATGTCTCCTAGCTCCTCTAGGCTCAATATCTGTACTTCAAAATGGCAAAGATACTTTCATTATTATTTTTACAATGTGCATGCCTAATGAAGGATCATTTTCTATTTCAGTATTAACAACGAACAGTAATGATGATAAAGTTCTGTATTCAAAACTCACAACTACTTTAGTGACAGTTCTGCATGACTAGCAACTGAAGATATCTGTTAGCAATTCTTAGGTACACCTTTGAGCTTCTATCTAAAAAAAAAACCCATTTGATTAGAGACTCACCTGATGGAATAAAGTACATTTCCATTTTTGAAAATTCGCAACAACTTATTATCTGTTGTAACTTCATGAAAGTTGGCACCTTTTTCATTAGCAAAGAATAAATCAGGTTTCCAAATTGAATCCAGCATGGATGGATCTAAGTCTAAAGAGTCATCTGGATATTCACTGTATGCGAGGCGTGGATCATTCCAATTCTGACGGAGAAAGATGTTTACTCGGTAATCCTGAATGAAAGAGAAAACACACAAAGCTTTATCAAGCATAGGGACTTAGCTTTTATTTCATCTTAGCCATGTAATCCCCTGTCCATCTGTGGATGACAAAAGAATTACTTAGCTGAATGTCAGCATGATACCTATTTGTATTAGTGGGGGCACAATGGATAAGCATAAAGATGCATTTCAGGGCAATTGAAAAAATCCCAAGCTAAGGAAATCCAACCTCCATGTACAGTTCATATAACTCCACATAACTCTACCCCTACAGCAGCTTTGTCTTGAAATTAAAATGAGAACCATAAAAAGAGTTTTACAGAGTTCCCTTTTTCTGCCCAACTCTTGGCGGGGTCATTCCCACTTCCCTCTCTTAGGCAGTGAGAATCTGTCCCACTCTAAGGGAAGTTATATTAATTTCTTTTTTCTCTCTCTAATCCTTACATATTTTAGACCCACCACTTCGACATTCTGTGCCTCACTTCCCTATTGAAAATTGTGTGAGTGGTAATTTGCCATACAGCTGTCTGAGGAGGACACGTGTTCCCCCCTGTTCAAATATGGTGGAGATCATATAAGTCCTTATGATAAATTAGCTTAGATACAAGTGGAGTCACCTTAATTCCTACAGTCATGTCTTAATCAAGGGTGCTTTTATAGAAAAGACGAGTGGAGTGCTTCAAACTTCTGGAAGTCATTTTGGAGTTGTATATACTCTCTGTCAGAGACGTTGTATTTATGGCTGGATACTTTCTTAAAAGTTTACCACTCTGAAAGATGAAAATACTTGTTTTTAAATAAAAGCAAGTATTAGCATCTCATTACATTACATTAAGAACTGAGAGAACTGAGACACTGAGCATAAGGACTATACTTTTATTGGTCATAATATGATTTTCCTCATTATTTGCACTACTGCATTAATGAAAGAAGATAAAAATAAAATAGAAAAAAGACATGTTAGGTGTAGAGGGGAAATGGGAGCTGGGTGTCAGAGCTTACATGACACTTCTGAATGTAATAGAAGTAAACAACATCTTTTTTATTGTTAAAAAGAAAATGAAAATTAACTTTAAAAAGAAAACTTTGAGTCAGAACAGGAAATGAAGTGTTCAAGGCTGAGCAATACAATTTGGCCAATAACTATGGGTAGAAGTTACTACTGGTTAGAATAACTAGGTAAAACCCCACTGGTGTAGAAATTGTGGGTACTGTTAAAATTCCAGTGTCTTATCAATATTTGGTCTTATGACACTTAGAACATGCACCCATACAGTTGTGAGAATCATGCCAACAGACATAATAAAGGACAACAGGAACCTCAATATGCAACATTTACTCATGAGAAATAGTTTTTTCTGTGTTCTTATTTTGGTCAATTTAATGACTCAGCTTGAATAATGGCAGCCAAATGTGCTAAAAACGTGCTTACCAAGCATTTGTTGCTTGATAATCAGAAAATAATGCATATCATATACAGAAAGTCCCAGTAGATGACTTTATATTCATATAACCTTATAAATTTTCAAGACAAAGCCAGTAAGTGGAAAGCTACACCTGGAGAATGAAATTAATTCAGATTATTGTTTACAGCAGGCATGAAAAAGGCTTTCTGGCCAAATGGAAGCGTATAACATTAAATGCCAGGTGGAAAAAGCATACGATTTGTTAAACAATTGCTCTTTAAAAAAAGTTGTTAATTTGTTAACCCCCTCTTTCAGAAAAGGACTGAAAGAAATTTCCCTTCTTTTTCATCATGGTTAGTGACAGCCTCAAGAGCCATAAAAAGTTCCTAAAAGAAGCTGTTGGTAGTTTTCATAATTAGCACCACGGCATGATGAAACCAGAGCCAGGGATTTGTACGTTACAGATGTAGAAACAAGCTGCTTTTTATTTTCTAAAGTAAGCCAAAACCCTTAGACAAGCTTGTGCCTCAGTGTTCATAGAACTGAGCTTTTGGTGTCTCCCATGCAGCAAGAGGACATAATACCCCCTGAAATACCCTTATTTCTTTGCATGATATCCCAAATACCATGTAGTACCAGTTCCCCTTCTAAATTCCTGCATACAATGAAAAGGCAAGGAAGAAGCAGGATGTGGGAGCAGTGACGGCTCTACTGCCTGTCCCAACATGTGGAACACTTGCACTGAAGAAAACATTAGCTCTAAACCTGGGGCACTGCCGCTCTCAGGACTTCATCTGCACTTCAGCCAAACCCAAGCTTTACCTTTTAATTTGTATAACCTGAAGTATGCGTATTTATTTTACTTTTCTCTGTAGAATATGATGTGTTTAAGAATGGGATTACTTATAGAGTAAGGGACTTCTCATACGTATAAAACAGAACAGGTGAAAAATGCATAGCAGAAAGTTGAAATGAAAATGGAAAATGGAGGAAGAAAAATGGAGGATTCTCTTCTAGGTTATATTAAGCTGTTCTGTATGTCAGTTTGCCTAAAGTTTATTGTTTCCAGCTTTTAAGATGAAAAAAAATGCTAGCTATATTTTTCATTGAAGAAATTGAAGCTATTTTTCATTGTTCTCTCCCCTGAAAAGTCTGACTGAAATTGGCTCTCATTATTCACTAAAAAAATTCCTAATCTGTCAAAAGGAAAGAGATACATCTGATTGCTATTGTGTGAAGGACAAGTATTCATTGACTCAGTTTGTAATTACACATTGTGAGCATAAGGCTTAACTGCTTTAAACAAGTGGGGTTGTTTGATGCAAACACAGAGACCAGAATTAAACTGCCAGAATTTATTTGTTTCCTTACAAGAGGATTACTATTCTCACATGCTACTTGCCCAGAGGGGTGACTCCTAATTCAAGTAACTCTGTGCTGGGGAGGTTCCTTGAGGGGAGAGAGAAACCATCATTTAAATTCTGGTGACTTCCACAGCCACTTCTATAACCTCAAGGCTGCCATCATCTGAACAGCTGCCGTACCCTGGTTCTACAGAATAAGATTGTTTTATGGGCCTGCACTTGCTCCACTGTCCTTCAAAACCCTTAGCCACAGGGTGAACTTTCTTAGAGGGTCAGGATACTGTTCATCTGCTTCACAGTGCTCAATGAAACAAAAATTGGGAGATCAGATAATTAGTCTTTGCTGTCCATGCTGAGGTGGAGGCCATGATGGACTCCAGCACTAACATTTTGATCAGCAATTTGGAGCACACAGCGGTTGAAAATACTTACAGAGTATGTTGATTTCTTCTTCATTATACTGATACAGATAGAGCTATATTCCCATAGCGTACAGAATATAGCTAGACTGCTTTATGGAAACTTCAGTACAAATCCTCAAGATATTAATTGCCTTACTCTCACTGGTTTCTTTAATGTATTTTTAATATGCACTGTATGTGGAATCCTTCTAGATCTGAGAGAGAGAGAGATAAAAGCAAATTTCCAAACTATGCCTTTCATTTGAACATTGCATATCACCTGCTCTAGTAATTTTTGAATGCAGTCATTTGAAACAAACCATCAAATTTTCATGCATAAATGAATAATTTTCCAGAACTCTGCCTGTTGCAGATCCAAATACTATTACAATTTTGACTAATATATCCATGTAAGTGAAATCTAGACTTGTCTTTTGCATAATAAAGTAAAAATCATTTGAATACATTTGTCCTAGCTCACTAAAATTTTAACATGGAAATCCTATGGACTTTCCAAGAACACTGCTAACAGTAAACCTAAAGGCACTATGAGAAATATTGTTTTCATGAAGAATTTTTTTTAATCTGGTAACTATGCCATTTTGTTGTAATGAAAACTGGATATGATCCTCTATTCCTAAAAAGATAACACAGACGTACTGGCAAGAGCTGCTCACATGAAGGCTGAAGCGAGGAATGAAATTAGCAGGGTGACCTGGAGTAAAAGTCAGGCAGAACTAGAGAGAGCTACTAGCGTCGGGGGGAACAGGGAATGATTTAAATGGTTTAAGTAGATGTTACAAGGGAGAGGAATATGTATCAGGAAGAATAAGATCCAAGGGAATCCTGGCCTAAAAAAGTAACCAATGCCTTGAGGAGCCACTTCAAAGTAAGTATAATTTTGTAACTACAGTGGGCTATTTGTTTTATTGAATTTGTTTATCACCCCATAGGGAAAGAGACTATTTGGTCATACAGTTGCGCATTTGTTATCTTTCTTCTCCCTCTGTCCTCCCCTCCCCAAAGGGTTATCAGGTGCTGACTCATCAGGTGTTGAGTTGCTAGTGAAATAGTAGTAGTGGTGTTCATATTTCAGCACATCCTTGGTACACCAACCTAAAAAGGAATGTTGTGGAGCGTATGCCACTTCATTTTCCATTTTGTTTCTTGGGTAAATGAAAAACATATTTGGCCTTTGTTCTACAAAATATTATGGTTGCCTTATGCATTTTATCTTCAATATACTTTGAGTATTTAATCTTGATGTAATTTGTTAAACGGGATGCTTGCAACAGGCTACTTAAAAACCTTTAGCAATTTTACCTTTAATATTTTAATTTTGATGTAATACTGTGGTAAAAAAAAGTTAGACTTAAGACTAACTCCACACCTGGAAGATAAAAACCAAGCAGAAAATGGTTATTTTCTGAACCAGATGAGTGCTGCACAATCCAGTATACTACTAAAATTGTTACTGCTATGGAACAGTAGTAAAAACAATACTAACTTTTTTATTTTGCAGTTTCTAAGATGAGATCTCCCCTTGTAACATATGCTTTCCTGGTTTATGATAGCTAGAATTAATTATTTTTTTTTTTTACTTTAGAAAACCATCAGAGAAAATTTCACAAAAAGTGAAGGATGATTTGGGGTTTTGTTATAGATAGGTAGCACCATTGATCGATACAGGTTGTCATAGTTGTCTTCTCTCTCGGGTTTGCTTTCTTGTTTTCACTGCTGTACGTGAAAAGCTCCTATGTTACAGAACACATTAATAGTTTTAATTTTTAGTGGTGAGATTTTCTAAAGTTGCTATCTCAGTCTCTGAAAAACATGCAACTTGACATGCTTTTTATTGCCGTCTTAGTATAATTAGACAGGATGCCCTGTGGCATATTAGTACTTTGGGGTAATAACATCTTTCCATTTTAAATTTGTTCACGGGCACTAAGCACTACAACTGCACTTTAGGTAACTTAATTACTTTGGGTAAATTGATGGAGTTTCCTTAGTTTTCCTTTACATATCTGAAAATTTCAGACTGGACCAAAAGCTATTCAGCTAATGTTTTCAATATGCCTTTGATGAGATTTCCCCAGTATAGAAACTCAAGTATTAAATTTAAGTAAGCCCCTCAAATTGGTAAGTCATTTTCCATGCAGGTTACTAATGACATTGCAGAATCAAAGTAGGAGAAAACCCTTGAAATTCACACTGACATTTGACAGATGTAAACATAGTTTGTGTAATCTGAAGGATTCCCCTGTATTTCCTCACACTTAACAGCTGCAATTCCATGATTACTGAGATTTTTTATGGAGAGGCCTCATCTGTAGTCATGCATGTTCAGAAAAAGAATATGTAGAAGAAGGTGTAGAAAAGGATGATATAAGACTGGACAGGATAGTCAGTTCTTTGAAAGTAGACAGGAAGTTTGATTTCTTTACAATTTTGATTTCTTTAAAACAGTAATACAAAGGACTTGCATTATGACTTGATTGATGACTTGATTGCCATCTGTAAATATACTGAAGAGTAAATACTAGAGGGAGAAAACTTTTTAAATGTAAGAACAAGAATATTCTTAATTATCAGTTTTAGGCTGAACTGAAATGGCTCATCCATTTGCTTATTATGCTGCTAAACATTGGTGATCTTTTCACTGGCATGATTTATTATTGCAAATAAGGGGACTATTTTTTATTATGCTTTGCATTATTACAGGTCTGAACTTCAGCAAGGATAGTGCATACATCTATGCTGCATGGCAGTTCAATTAATGAGTGAAAAATATTGCAACAGACTCCATGTTCCACCATTAAATGTTACTCATTAATCTGTCAGAGATTTACCATAGCAGCTAAAGACAAATTAACTGTGATTTAAATTGATCACTGAGTACTTAACTTTAATTGACACATCAAATCTGTGTCAGAGTAATAAGATTTGACTAATGCCAAACGTCCCTAAGAACATGCTTTTCTGTACTGAATAGCTGTAGGGCATTCATTATAAGAAGCAAAGTAGATACGCCGTTGATTGTGGTAGTTTGGCTGACTCACAGGATCCTTCCTGATGATCTGTCCCTGGATAATTCCGTAGGTGGAAGCTCTCTTTTCAGAACTGATTTTGGCAGTGGGTAAAACTAAGGATGACCTTATTGTTCTCACTCTGGAATTACAGAACCCATAGAGAGGCTGGGAGCAACTGCAGTACTGCACCACTCCCTCAGTAGGAAGCACCTTGGTGAATTTTCCAGAGCTACAGGATTCCTCCCTCAGAAAGGAATGTCTTCATCTATGGGCCTTAGGAGAAAGCCTTCCTCTTGCAATTTTTCTTTCTAATCCTATGACTCTTGCAATTTTATTGTATAAGGGCAAGTGTGCAGTTCCATACACGAAGACACGGAAAACTTTCCTGGCTAGTCCTGCCTCAAGTTAGTTGGCTAAGCACTTTGTTGGTGATTAGGTTCTGTAGATTTGAGCCCTTGCAGGCTGAGGATGAGCAGTAAGGCCTGTTCTGTTCTGGGATAAAAGCTCTAATCCTAGACTAGTTTGAAAATGGTGGGTGCTCTTACCCCCTCCATTAAGTAGGACAGGCCAGATGGTTTGGGGATTTGGGTGAGGGCTAACTTGCCTCTGATCTCAGGAAGCTTTAGGAAATTATTTGAGCTATTCAGAAAAGATTGTTGATGGATTTTGGATGAAGAGCTCGCTCTTTGTCCGTGGATGTATAAAAGCAGATTTTAAGGTGTTCATTATTATTTTGAATCTTTCTGGTTTTTTTTGTTCCTTTGGTTTGGTGTTTTTTTTTTTTTCTTATGCTTCTGAACTACTAGATAGCCAGGTGGGTGTCATGTGAATAGTTTTGTTAAAGTTTTATTTCAATTTTGCCTAATTCCTTTGCAGAGTTTCACTCCAATAGCTGCCCAGCAATACTCATACTGAAAACAGAACTAGAACTTACTTGGCAAAGAACTAGCTAAAACTAGGACCTCAAAATTCCTACCTGTATTATCAGACATCTCAGATTCCCTTACAAAATCAAAATTCAGAATTCACCAAATAAGTATATACACTGCTTGTGCACCAGGTGCTCTTCCTAGGCGTGTCACCTGCTTTCATAACCTTGGATTCTGAAGTGGTATGGCCTCTGCTAACGTTCTGCCTGGGACAGACAAATGTCACTTGCTTTCTTTTCTCTGGCTTGAGTAATATCTCATTTACCATCACTGCTAATGGTTTGGAGGATGAGAACTGTTCTGTCACTGCTCCAGTTCAGCCTTTCCCTTACTGAAAGTGTGGGGTCACTTACAGGATGCTTATTAGTACAGAGCTGTCAGTCTTCGTCATTCAATCCATAGCAAGAAGAAGAATTTACTCAGTAGTTTCTGTGAGGACTCCTAGATTTTTAGGTTCTGACTCCCTTGTTTTTATTGCAAAACATTCAAAATCTCTGGAATTCAACAGTGTGCTACAAAATCTACTTATTTTACATAGGTTTTAGGATGGCAACACTGCAAAATGGACAGTAGTTAATTTTAGTGCTGGGATTTTTTCTGGTTTATTATGAGTAGCAATGGCTGGATTTTAGTTTCTGTGCTCACAAATAATTGTCGTATCAAAAGTCAAAGCTAGTTAATAGCTAGGATGTTTACTCTTAAAAAATTAATTAAGCACAGTACTAGCATACTGTATAATAGTTTGTCACAGCTTTTACTGCATGTCCTAGAATATTTATTAATTGAAGACTGAATATACTACTTCCATTCTTAATGGAAGTTGTGTGTTCCCAACTCCTAATGCATTTCACTAAAATCACGTTTTCCAACTTGTTCCAAGGTAATTGCTTTGTTAAGCTTTAGCTCAGGGGCTTTTAAAATGTTTGCACTTTCAAGCAGTAGTATAAGGGATTAGATGAAAATGGACATGACAATTACATGAACAAACATCATGCACTAAGCCTCTGTCTTCATTGATCTTTGCCGTGTTCTCAGTTGACAAAAGATTCTAGGTTTTCTTCTGCAGACAAATGATGTGTCCCTGAAGATGCTTTTGCTCTAACAGTAGAAGTTATTTCTTGCTAAGTGAAAAGTTGATTTTTTCTGAGATTATTCATTTGTTCAGATGAATTGTTGGTGCTATATATTCCATGTTGCTATTAATACATTTTATATGTCAGCACTTAGAATATGACTGGTCCATGACTGACTGAATGGGCTAATAGTAGAAATCTTTATTGAAAACGTGTATTTGAAATCACCCTCTGTTTCATCTCCTCGGGGAAATATAACACAATTAGATCAAACAGGAATTTGGGAATTCCATACCAACTTTCCCTGCAGCCTTTCTTATGTTGGAAGGTAAATATAACATTGTCTAGAACAGGGTAAATAGGGTAAAATAAAAGGCAAAGCTGAACTAGCTCAAGTCCAGAAACAGGGCCTGCTAACTCCAACAGCTTAAACACCTACTAAAATGGGCTCTGGGAAGGGATATATCTCCAACTTTAAACAAACTTGATTAGGTATGAGTTGTCTTTAAATTTATTGATAGGCATGAACCGCACCAAGAAGTCTGGCAGGAAAATCATGTTGGTTTAGAGGTTCTACAGTGATGCCATGGCAACACAGAAAAGTTAATGTGGATTCGAACTGTACCAGTACTGAGGAGAAAGTGAACAATTTGTTTGTCTACACAAAGACACCTAGTGGCATTTGAAAAGCCCTAAGATATTCTGCCTTTTGTCTGCTGGTTCAAAAAAATGCATGTCTCCTGCAATCCTACGATATGTCTACCAGCCTAGATAACCCAGGGACTCTTAGGGATTATCAAGGCCACCACTAAAAACACTAAATGCACTTAGGCAACTAAATAACACTTGAACAGCATAAACTCCATTCAGTATCCATTTGCTAACCTGCTCCTTTCATGAAGAAATTAACTTTGTGAACTAGTGCATGTGGGTCTAGATGAGTAGCAAGAGAGAAAGAGGAAACGTCAAGTTCATGGGCTTCCATTAGGTCCGTGGGGATGGGGGTGCAAGTAGAGGTTACTCATTGAAAAGCCAATCCTAACCTTATTTTCATAGATCTCAAACACCATGGTTTGTAATACTACAGTCATACCAGAAGAGTAGTCACAGGCACAAATCTCAAACATTTTCCCTACTTTATTCTAAGCTAGGAAACAGTCTTGTTACACCGTAAGGTCTAGTATAAATATTTAAAAACTGCAGTAAAATTATCCAAAATTAATTAAAGACTTAACCAGTGTAAAATACAATCATATACTATGAAAAGTGTTGTTATATATGTATTACATATTATATACACTATACATTATATCAAGGAATGCAAATTATGTATTTTATATATTCAGGCTTCTGAAACTGCAGAGTAGCCAGTTTTATAATGTTCACAAAAATAAGCAAAAATATATTGCAAAACAGGGAACTAATAAAGACTGACTAGAAACATCAAATTTTCAGTATTCTATCCCTTCAATCCTACTAGGAGTCAAGGAGCTAAACCCTCATTCAATTTAAATTTGTAACAGAAGATAGAGCAACTAAAAAGAAGATTGTGAGAGATCCCACTTATTGTAGCACACAATGTTTGTAGAGGGAAAGTAGACTAGAAATCTTCTTTAACTAATCCTGTTACGCCAATAAATTAGCTTTCATGTGTTCCTATACATTTACATTTTGGAAATCTATTAGCTGAAAAAGAAATCTAGGGACTGAAAGATCAGGCAATGTAAAGACTGTTTATTTTTTAAAGCAAGGGAAAAAATTCAGATTCCCCAGAAGTGCTTTTGAAGGTTATTGTTTTGTCATTAAAAACAGGTAAAGAAGAAATAGTGAGTACGTACTTTTTCTCCATTACATGTATTCAATATAGTAATTTTTAATTCACCTTCAATATCTTCATGATTGTGATAAAGTGTTTGATCAATATCTATTCACACTGGCTCACAGTCTCTGACCAGAAATGCCTTGACGAGGTATCTGGCTGTTTTTTCTGGGAAAGAAAGATACGGGATTAAATTTGCTCCTAGGGTTTGATAACGTTTTGTAGAGGCTTGCAAGTTGGGACCTTTCCGAACTGTGGAGAAGGCTGCTAGAGGGAGCTGATTTTCGTTGGCTTCCATGTGTCGAAAGCCCTGGATGAAGTTGCAGTGAAAGTAAATGCCTCTGCAAGCTGGAGCGCTAGAGGCAGAGAAGCAGAGAAGCCTGTGAGCTGGGATTACCTGAAAACTGGAGAGAAGGAGGAAGGTAACAATGTGTAGATCCCTGTCTAGAGACACCTGTCTGGTGAATCTAGATGGCAGGGTAGCGCTTCCTGGGAAAGATGGTTAACTAGCTGAAGGGACAAAGGAAAGTGCTTTGGGAGTCAGTGAAGGTACCGCACCCGGCTTCTGTACTGTAGGAGATGACCGGGCCTGCTGAGGACTACGTGATAAGTGAGACAGATTCCGAAGTCATAAGGATTATTTTGTGCTGTTGAAGAAATTAAACTGTATCAGAGATGCTGAATTTTACTATTGCATTAATTGGTATTAAAATCTAGAAGGACTGAGGGCGGGGGGGGGAGAGAGATCTGCCACCATCGTTATAATGCCAGTAATGACATAGGGAGGGGCATGTCAGCAAAAAAATGCATACCAGCCCATACCCTGCTGCGATCGTATTGGCTTTTAAAGAAAATTAAAGTTTGAATCACAGTCTTACAATATTTCTGACGATATTTGACGATAGCATGCTGTGTGATCTCTTTGGAAAAGGAAAAAGACCATGCAGAAAACAGATTCTTACAAGCTCTTTTGATAAATTGTATAATTTTACTGTTTAATTTTAAAGTATTATGAAATGGTTTCAACTTTTGTGGCTATGATTTAGGATATGTCTTTGCAGTATGGGTATGATGTATAAAAAAACTAAGTGCACAGCTCTTTTATGCTGAGTGATTACTTTGGCTATTGTAATTAAAAATGTACACCCAGAGTGCATGAAGTCCCAAGTATTCACAATAGAATGAAGACATGAGATCGGAATTGAATTTTTAAATGATGCCAAAATAACTCAAACTCATTCAAGGAAAGAATTTCAAGGTTAATGCTTCATGTAAAGTGTTTGTACTGGAGAACTTTTCCAGCACATATTTGCTAGACTCAAGAATAGAAATTAGGAACAAAAGTGACAATCTGAAAATCTTTTATTTTCTTAATTCATGTTCATTTAACAGTTATTCTAAAGTTGACTGTAGCTTTTGTTTCTGTAAACAAAGTGTTAGTAAATTGCAGGTTCATGCAAAAATGAGGGAGAAAGACTATATTCTTACAGTGATAGATGGGGATTTATGGACTTAACTCCTATTAGTGTTAATGGGAGTTAAGGACAAAATCCCCATATATCATGATGAGATTAATTTCCACTGCTTAAATACACACCATGAGGCAGCTACACTAAAGATATTTGAAAAATTATTTCTTTTGGCCCGTTCTTTTGATTTTTTTTTTTACAATGTCTTTACATTGGTACCTGTGTCCTTATAAATTAAAGAAACATCATGAGTGTTACATAATCATAACCTCAATGGAATTAATCTTCCTGTACGATTGCAACAAAATACGAAACTTTATAAACAGCATACCTCATACAATGTGAACAGAGCTATGCAGTGATGCCACAATCTTATTTTCACAGTTCCTCAGATTTTCTACAATAGTGACTGAGTAGATCTCAGCTTGCAAATTAGTTATCTTCACAGCTTTTTCTGGGTAATGCTGTAATTGCTGTAGCAGGGTATAGACTTTTAGCAACAGCTAACCTGATAGCTGCTATTCAAATAGATTGAAAAGACTAATATAAAAATGTAAAAGTAAGTAAGAAAATACTGGAAGGGATGGGAGTAATGCCATAGGCTTTCATAGTGCAGTGCTATACAAGTCATGGCTTTTCGTTTAAGTGAAAAACAGCAGTCAGAGAAAGAAGAATCAACGTAACCAAGAACAGGTAAGAGGTAATAGGAGGTGTGAACTTTTCTCCAGCTTTTCTAGAACAAGATCAGATGAGCATAGGTAAATACAGGACATAAAAATTTGGCTGAAGGCTAAGACTTCTTTGGAATGAAGAGATGAAGATTCTGGAAGAACCTTTCATAAGGGCTGGCATGTAAAGAAACCATTTGGGTTTTAGACAGCATTAGAACAGGTGATGAATAGTATTATAGCAAAATTGTCTGCAGTAGCAAGGGCTTGCACTGATAATATAGAAGGTCCCTTCAAGTCTTTTGTTCCTAATAATTGCTATATGTGGCTATAGGGAAATGTAAAATTTGGTGTCTTTAAACTGCGCTGTTCAGCTTTCCCTATTGTACAGTGTTTTATAAAATCTTAAAGAATATTTGTTAAAATGGACCAGAGAGAATGAGAAAATTATTTCCTATAGTATGTCTGGAAGAGTTGATTATAACACCTATCCTGGCAAATATTTACCTATTTTAGATAAAACAGAACAATTACTCCTAGGCTTAGAGTACTAAGGCAACTGCAGGCCTGGATTCAATCTTTTCTTCAAATGAGATAAAAAATATTTGAAGCTGGGTTTCCCTTAATGCAAGTAAGAATTTAAGAAAACATTGCCCAGCACACAAGTGTAAGACTACCACTGCTGCCTGTTCCCTAGAGCTATGAAACAATCTCCAACTGATGTGTTCTAACATTTACAGAATTGAATATACCTGAAGTTGGTATAGATAGTTGTATACCTGATTTGACATTTCTCCAAGGACTAGGAATTCAAAGCAGAAGATACTGTATGCATCTGGTGGTAGCTGAAGAGAGATTTTGTGGATGCCCAGCTTGAACGAGTGGATACAGCCACTCAGCTTTCAGCATTATTTGTAGATTTATGTATTGGCAAAGAGTACCAAAGTGTTAAAGCATCATGTCTTAGCCTTTTCTTAAACTGAATGACAAAAAGCGCTAAAATTTAGGAAGCGAAGACTGTCACTTTTTGCTTTTTAAAAATCTGTATGCAGTTCTCCTCATTTAATTTAATTTGTAGGTATGGAACTGCATCTTCAGGCACCACAAAAATAGGGTCAGCGAAGAGCAGTCTGCTTTGAAATGAGAAAACTTGTTGTCAGTCTCCACCTACAGCTTTTCTACGTGAGCTCAAAGTGCCTGTCTCCTGCATACGCCATAGTCTAGAAACACTGTTCTTGTATGTTGGGAAACTTGAGAGATTACCTCTTGTCTGTTGGCAATAAGTAATAAAAGTTATGTCTGGAAACCCTGACAGCACCACACAAGTCTGAAATTAGTTGCCCTTATAGATGGGTTTTAAGATCCAGATGATCTCTTTATATCAGTAGGGAAAGTTAAATGGAACCAGCAGTCTTTACTTCTGACTTAGATATTTATTCTCTGTATTGCATAAAGATCCCCTAGAATTTCAGGTCCAAGTTCCAGAAAACATTACAGAATTTGGCTGTGACTCAGCCATCCAGCCTTACTGGAATAAATATAAAACCTATTCCAATTCATCTTCTTCCAAAAAATCTTGAAATAAATTATGGATCACAGCCACAAAAAGGAACCCAGTTTACATATCAGAACAACTGAATGGGAATTTTAGTATTTCATTGTGGAAACCTTCTGGTATATTAAGTTTCTAGACTCTGCTTTCAAGACATCTGGTTTTGCAAAAGGACCACAAGTTTATTCTGTTTGTGCCTATCACATGCCTGCTGTCAGTGAAAACTGTCAGTTTGAACTGCTTTACTGTAGGTACTTGTTATTATATCTTCAGACCTATGACTTGTTCACGCAGAGAATATGGTCCTTTTCAGTTCTTGCATTGCTTTTAAATTTCCATTAATACTGCAAATGCACACTAGCAACTGAGTCGGATCCTCTATGACAGTGCTTTCAACCAAAGCTTTCAAAAATGTCCGAAACTTTTTCAAGCAGCTTTTCAACCATTATAGTATGACTTCTTCTAGACTGTAACTTTGCAGTCAATCTAGAGATAACTGCATGAAATAATTTCCTTTCATAAAGCAAGTTTAATTTCTTCATGAATCAGTGAAAGGATATCTAGAGATGGCAGGTTTTGAGACCTGAAAACAAGACCTTGCTGTTTTTCCAGTATTTTCTCAGACAAATGCACTCTGTTATTAGGTAAGATTGCACTATATCTCTGGAGCTTTTAGCAGAATTTGCCCTTAGGATGCTATCTAAAATAAACCTGAGACTTGGTCTTGAGTTTGTTTATTGCTGCTTTACAGTGACAAACAAGAAAGATTAACCTAATATTTAATAACACGAGACTTGTTCATTTTTTTACAGACATGAGTCTATTCATAGTTTATATTTCTGTTTTTCTGTATATCCACATTGAATATACTGTATTTCAAACATATGAAATATGTGGAAACCACCCCTGTAACTGAGCCTCTTTTTCAAATACCATGATCACACTCTATTAACCAAGGAACAAACACTACTGCTCCCTAATAACTCACTGGAGAGTTGCTTCTGAAAACAGTTTAAAAACCACTGGCTTGAGGGGCCAGGGAAAGAAGCCTGCCACCAGCTTCTGCAAAGGTCATCAACTCCAGCAAAAGCAAAGCTTCTGTGTGATTTTTAAAAATTAATTTAATCAGCCATTTTTGCTAGTCCAAACCTAAACCAAACATAACAGTCAAAACTATTTTATGCAGTGCAAAGCCCATTTGCTGCCCAAATTCCTGGAATTTAATTCTGTGATGATCCAATCCAAACGCTGTCTATTATTTTTTTCTGAATCATTTATAAATCATCAAAGGAATCAAAAAGAAAAAACTGACATTTCCTTTACTTTTTCAGAATCATAAAAGGAGCCCAAAAGGCTGGAGTTATTTCCTGAGAAAAAGCACCAGTGTAGAATCCTGGAAAGAATACAGGACTGTTCTCATAACATAGAAAGAGGAGGTTAGGAAAAGGTGTAGAATGGTACAATCATCTTCATAAGCCTCCCAGTGGCCAGGAGATAAACACAGTGAGATTATTTCTCATTTCCAACTTGTTGTGTAAGGATAGTTTTCAGCGTTAGCAGGGAACCAGATTTCGCCAGATTTGGAAATTTATCTGTTGGTACCTGATAACCATTACGTGCAGTATCATCTGTACTAGCCTCTTCTATGCATAGCACCACCCAGCCTATCCGATCTGCTGCACCATCTATTACAGTTTATCAGCAGAGCAGATAATTGACCCTCATGTTTTTATGCACAGCTCCGATTGGTGTCATTCTTAACAGGGACCTGAAAACACCGTTTCTCCTCAACACCCATTAGCAATATGCAATATGCACCCTTGATCAGCTGCTGCAAGCAGTTGGTGCCATGCCACACCTTTTAACTCAGTGAGACAGACGGGACTTGGCTGTGCTACCTTTGTCTAACAGTTCCTTGTCCCTCTCTGCTTCACCGTGCTGTTGCGCTGTTGTAACACCAGCCAGCATTTTAGCTGTTATCTTCTACCACACAGTATCTGGATTCCAAGATTCCCTTCTAAAAAGCTATCCTGGACTAAATGTTTCAGAGCAGAACTGCACAAAACAATATTTTCCGTTGATGCTTATAAAACCAATTGATGCAGGTCTTTTTTTTTTTTTTTTAATGTGAAGACAAATGATGCTATTTGTTTGCTAATTCATATGCTGTATGCATCACAATGTTCTTTCTCAAGCACACTTTGGTTGCCTCCTATAGAATTTCCGTACAATACGGAAAATAGATGCTGTATCTGGGTAGTGATATGATGCTGTCTGCTTAGAATGCAGGTTCAGCAGGGGGATTTTCATGGATTAATCTGGTCATGTAACAAACTGGACAGCTGCAGACCTGCTAGAATTTGAAAAACATCTGTCTACTCCTGACTCCATGACCCAGGCTCAGCGTGGCAGAGGCAAGTTTATGATAAAATAAAAGATGTTAAATAATCCACCTTCCAAACTCATACAAGAACAATCTGTTGACTTCTCTGTGCCTTGATATAAGGGTGTTAATTGTCAAATAGGGAAAAAATTTGAATCTTTTTTTGTGATTTTGAAACTATAAAGTGGCCTTTATTGCATGTTGACTCATCTGAGACAAAATTGTGCAATGTATATATTTCTGGCTGTCACTTCACCATTAACACGTTGGTATATCCATTACACAGAATTTTTCAGCATATTTGCACCAAAGAAAGGCATATATTTCCTTGTATTTAAGACAATCAACTAAATGGTTCATTTAGGAAAAATATTTAGTGAAACTCTTCAATATTAAGCTTTGCAATGTATACAAGCGAACACTCCTTTCAAGCACTCTATTTGAAGACAACCTAGAATAGGTAGAATAGAACATAAATAGAAATGCTCACTTGAAGAAAGATGAAGCTAATGAAATTAAAGAGCTGTGACTCATAAAAGGAGAGTAATTATGATGGCTTAAAAATGGGTTAATGTAGATTAAAAGCACATTTTATTTGTAAATGTAAAATAATCTCATTAGTGCTGGGAGTACAGAAAGATCTATCATCTGCTTCCTAACAACATTCAGGATAACAGTTATTTTCACTGAGTCAAGAAATACCCATCAGCAAAAATGTGGCAGGAACAAATAACAGACATATACTTTTTAATATGTTAATTTTCTGCAGTGTTGTCATTTGCCATTAGGTCTCTCCGTGAGTGTCCCTTTCAAAGCACTTTTAGCACATGCATTATGCTAAGCATATTAATATACACTTAGTAGATATTGCTGTAAATCTGCAGTAAGATCAAAGTGTTGTTCCTGACTTTTAAAACTCAGAAAACTGTGAGAAAGTTGGTCAGTCATATTTACTAGAACAAAAGCAGGCTTTTTGGTATGGCCTATTATCTGCCTCGTAGCCTGACTATTCTGTAGACTTTGCTTCATGCATTCAGTATTTTTTCTCTGAACATTTGTAGCCGCAAATGTTGGCATTGATGTTATTCTCACCCTGTAAAACTGAACAATCTCTTCTTTTTTTTTTTGTTGGTTACTGCCAACTATATATGCTCTTAACAATCAGGAAATCTCTTAGCATTAGGAGATACAGGGCAAATACAAGCTGAGCACAGCTTGTGCTACCAAAAAAACCCTGTAAGGAACTTTTGAGGATGTTGGGATAAGACCTGAAATTTAAGTTCCAGTGCACCAATAAGCAAATGATTTGGTTTCCTGTAGGATATGGTTCCCATATTGCCAATATACATTTAACTTTATATGGCCAAGCAATCCGATTGATTTGTCAGATTTTTAAGGTTAAGTGTGCTTAGGCATGTCGCTATTTATCCTAAATAAAAAACTTCAAATGTTAATTTATGTGAATTGTTATGTTAATTTCATATAGTAAAATAGTAATTTCATTCTCGGCTTCCTCATTTTTTTAATCTCCCATTCTTTAAGACTTCTAAATCCTTATGTGAAAAAAAGAATAGTAGCAACATGTAAAAAATGAAAGACTGGACCTAGGTTTTCCTTTGTATGTGCGAAATGTAAGGGTTTTACTTGGCTAGAGGATGAGAGTGAAATCCTCACTTTGTGAATATCGTTGAGACATATACAGACCTGGTACTACCATTCGGCTCAATAACAGAAAGATTGGCAAGGCTGGACCTTAAGTGGTGCTGATGATCAAAGTTTGTTCAAGGGACTTTTAAATTGGGTGATTTACTTTTTTTCTGCCTCCTCAGAGCATACATGACATAAACTAACTTCTGCACATGATCACCTAAAACTACCCAGGTTCATCTAGAATCACAGCTCCCTAGCAAGAGGCGGCATGCCTTTTCCCCACCATGAACCATCGGATTTGTCTTTCGAGACAAAGAAAGGGAATATGATATAACTGTAACCCATACTCTACAGAAGTTGAAAGAAATGTAAAAAAAAAAAAAAAAAAGAAAGAAAAAAGAACTAATTTACAGAGTTAACAAACTGTAAGCTACATTTTTTTGGTTTGGCTGTCTCTCCTGATCTGTTAGGCCAGGCGTGGGTGAGTGGAAGAGAACCCGCTTGCGTGAAAGCTGATTCCTGCTGCACACTCTGCACACTCGTAGTTCCCGTCGCACACTGACAAACTCCTCTTCCTCACCAAGAACTATCAAGTCCGGTAACGTAAAGTTGGCACCGGGCTATTTTGCAGCCGATCCTGGGTTTTGTGGGGTTTTTTTTGTTTTGTTTTTGTTTTTGTTTTTACCCCGTTGTTTTTCTGTAACTGTTCAGTGCGTTACCCATAACCGAGGCACCAGAGGGAGCTCCAAGATTTTGGTCATCAGCGAGAGAACCAGCGAAGTGGAGAGACACGGGGAGAGAGAGAGAGTGACAGGGCCAAGAGCAATTACAACGGCAGCGAAGGACGTGGCTTGATATACGAGGACTTCTTGAAAGCTAATAGATTATATGCATATCCCATTATTCAGCCGGTAGTTTTAAATACCAGCGAGACTTCAAGGTACCACTTAGTGGCCAGGTTTTATTTTGTACTTGTTGCTTACTTAAGCTCTTTTGTTTACAGTTTGGAAAGAAGTATTTATCAAGAATATAGAAGTCCTTTTTGAGTCTAACAAATGGTTCTAAGAAGTCTTTCTATGTATAAAGGTTTAGAATAGATATTAAGACATAGGTACGTGAATTTTAAGGACTATAGTAGACAAAACGGGTAAAATAGTGACAATTGGTAAAGGACTGAACTGCAGTGAATTGACTTTTGTTCAACTATGCAGAAATTCAGTTTGTAAAATAATAGAAGATGTTTTTGATTGTAATTATAAGACAGAAAAATTTTCATGTTTTTCAGAAGATGTACATCTTCAGTGTTGGAGAGGAGTAAAGCTAATAAAATACACAATTGAAAGTCCTGTCTATGCAAAAGCATTTGTTCTTCTGCAAAGGGAGATTTGAGTCTCTGAGATGTCAACAGCTGCTGACCATAAGCAAAAGTCTGTTTTGAACTCTATCAGTGAATACATTATAAACAGAATACCAGCATCATAAAGGCAGCATTTGTCCTAACGTCAAGGTTGTGCTTAATTGGCCAGGTTTTGAATGCATATAATCGATAGAATGAAAAACCCTGTAGTTCTGACCAGGTATTATGTTTTCGACAACATACTACCTGGAACTATTTGTTACAGAGCAGGTTGTAGTCTGTCTCTACTATTTTAATTGGCTTTCAAAGCAATACAGACAGAATTAATTTCATTATAAGATAGAAGTATTTACTAACTTACTAAGTTGTACTGAAAAGAAATGTTTATAATTCTCATTTTTTGGAGAGAAAATACACTTAAGATGTGAATTCAGGCATCCTCTTCCCAAATTTAGGACAATTTTTTTAAGTGGTAGCAACTTCAGCTTTCCAAATATCCTTTAGATAGTCATCTAATTTCTGGATCTTTGCACTTTACTGACCCTTTGGTCTGTCTCCTGCTTTGTACCAGATTAACCCGTACAACCATTAAAAAGTAGCTATGGAGGACTATTCTAATCATGTGGGCATTGTTTAATCCTCTGATCGAACCTGAATAAATCTCCTCGGATGCCATGTCAATCTGTTCAGGATTTGCAATCTGGCAAGGCACCCAAATACAAATTAAAGTAATTTTCTACCTGAAAAAAATCATCTGCCTCTCTCAGTAACATTTACCACTATGTTCCAAGGTGAGTAAAGATGAGGCAGCTGTGAGTACCACTTTGGAGACAGGGGGCATAAATACTTGACTTTATGAATTTATGTTATTGATTTCCTAACTACAAGTCCTTGGCTACATTCAAAGATCTCATTTTTGCTCTTACTGGTAATTCAGAAGGATGGCTTTTGCTTAGTATTATTCCTTTATCGTCTTTTTTTTGGGGGGTGGGGGGCTGTACCAATTATTTTTAGTCTGTGTTCTGTCATTCCAAGTACATATCCCGACCCCTGAAATTGTTGGGATTTCAGAGTATTTACTATATTTGGATCTTACAAACTCCCATAGTTCTTCCTTCATCTCTCTATATTTTAAGCCTCTCTGTCTCCAAATTACCATGAAACATGCAAAGGTGTTTATTTGCCGTTCTTCAAAATATGTGCGCACTTGTATGGAGAAAGAATGCCTATATCTTCTCTCTCACCAAATTTTAATGAGTAAATCTGTACTCCAAGTTATTAGCATATATGTTTCACCTGTTAAATAAGATTACCTGAGTTATTTTTGTTGGTTCACGGTTCAATATTTAGCTTTACTGTCTTTAGACTTCGACCTTTCTCCTTATTTCCTTAAAATCTCCAGTCTTTGTACTCTATCTTTTGCCTTTCTTTAATAGATAAATTATAAGTGTATGTACAAGAAGTGTGCAATCCACTTATATTTATCCCACTCTTAGATTTCATAATGAAGTTTTATATACCAGATCACTGGTTTAGTTATTCTGTTATCTCTGTGCAATAGCTCTATGGAAGAAAGACTGTTTAAATAAAGTCTACATCCCCATATGCACTGCATATAATGAAATTATTAAAAATTATTAACAAAGCAACTTAATGAATTGACATTTTTGAGGTTAGAAAGGTGGAACACTGTAGAAATTAACACCTATCTAATGGAAAATAATTTGTTCATTACAACAGTCAAATAAAACTTACAGAGAAATAAAAAAAACAACCCTTGGCTTTACTTTTACTTGTGTGTTTGATGGTATAATGATGGATTTTCTGTTAGAAAAAATCAATTGCCAAATTAAATGTTCTCACTTTCTGTTCTCAGAAGTGGATTTCCTTCTTCATTTAGTTCCAGGTGAAGAGAAGCCCTAGCTAGCTTTTGAGCTCATTGAACATATTTAACTTGAACTTTAAACACTGCTTGAGGTAAAATATCTTACCATGGTTGTCTCTGCAATGGATCCAAAGCTGTTTATAAATATGTTGCAAGTGACATTAACTGGAGGGCCTGCAAAAGAAAAAAAAAACACCAGTCCCTGTTCCAGAATCATTGCTTATTGAGTGACTGTAAGACAGAAACCGTTATGAAACAATGTTTATTGACTTAGGAGGAAATAATGCTACATTCACAACTCATTTAATGCACAATTAAGTTGAGTTGTTTCTAACAATTTTCCTTTTGATTTTTCACAAAGGTACACTACTTGACTGGCCAGTTCTAACAATAAAAAAAGAGATAAAGTTGACTATAAACTTGCACAGATGATCCTATGCAAAAAAATCAACAACCCATTTGAAATATATAGTAAAAAATATTGTTATGTGTGTTTCAGTGAGCAATGTATGTCACTTCTCACAAAAATTAGGGGGAAAAGTGACCTTTTTCACTCAAGGCAGCTGCTATCTTTAATGTTATCTGTCATCACTGGTAACAGAAACACATTATTGCTGCTCTTATCTCTACTGCTTGCAAGAACAAATGTGGATAAGAAAGAATGACTTAGATTCCATTCTCATTTCTCTTAAATCCACAAAATGGTTAAGAATCCATTTAAACTGAATTTTCTGTTACCATGGGTCTTCAGTCAACTGTTGTTCTGTCTTATCTTGCATTTGTGAAGTATCAGCAGTGGCAGAGCAGTCATTATGATAACTGAACAATGACTCGTCTCTTCATGGAAAACGTTTTAAATTATTTCTCTGAAAGTTTTGTAAAAATGGCACTGTGGTAGAGCATGCTAATTTCTCCATTATTTCTTATCAATTTCAGTCTCTGTACAGCAGAAACAAGGTTTTTCCATCACCAGTTTTTTTTGTCACCATCCTGCACCTTAATATTCTTATATCAATAAAGCAGTTCAGCATTGGAGAACCCGGTTTCTTTTTGTAGTTGTAAGCAGTCACTAATAATGAAAGATCTATATCTGGAATTTGAGGGCTGGTCATACAAACCCTTATGTAAAATTTCTTTTTTAGGGTCGCTGAAGTAAGAAGCTGCTCTGCCACTGGTGGTGGTTTGCAACCAGCAAAATCTAATGTGACCAATGAACTTGATATTAAATACTTGAAGAATCAGAACGTCCATTAAAAATTCTGCCAACAGGACAGAACTTGGAAGATCCAGCTTTCTTTCCTCAAGGCAATAATTGTTTTGAAGTACTGTATAGCAACTGGAGAAAACATCACTATGTGTACTTCAGTCATTGTAATACACAAGACTACACCTATGGAGCAGAATTCTCAGGTAAGGAGGTATCACTCTGCAGTCACTTTGACACTACTTTCACTTTGATACTTGGTTAATTATTTAGAGCCGTGGAGCATATCCAGTACTTCTTAGAATTCAGTAAAAGCTTGACATTGACAACTCCTGAAAAGGATCAAGGGAAAAAGAAAAAGCAGGGGAGACGAACAAAGGCAGAGTCACTAGAAACTGTCAGGGAGAAAATTGTACTTCCTGGCTATGTTAGATAATCTGTTTGCAAGGCAGCTTTCCTTTCAAACACTTTCATGTTGTAGTACTTGTCATCATTTCAAAGTTGGTATGATACTATACCTTGTTTAAAATAGTACTATGCTTTAAAGTGTAAGTTTGCTATATCAACAAACATAGTTGCTTTTATAAAGAAAAAGCCCTAAATCACTACAACGCTGATGCTTAATTCAAAAGCAGCATTACAAAAATATAGTTAACAGCTAGTTAAAAAGAGTGTAAAAGGAGAAGCTAAAAGCAGCTTGCAGATGGTTTAGAGATTACTTAAAAGATACTGTGTTGAGAGTAAAAATGAACTTCCAAAAACATGGTCAAAAATAAGCATAAATGAAGATGTTAAAACTGGAAGTCATATTCAAACACAAGAACTCGGGCAAGTTGATCTTCAGTTAAAGACAGGGAGAAAAAAAATAGAGCTGAAAGTCACTAGAGACAGAAAAGCTAACAATGATAACTATCTGCAAGGCGTTAAAAATAGAATCCTGCCAAGGTCTCGAAGGCAAAGTCAGGAGAAGATGATTAAGATATAAAAGTATCCATGAAAGTGAAGATGTCAGAGCAGAAAAGCTAAATGAAGTCTTTGTAGCAGCATTTGTCTCCAATTGCTAGCTGTGTCAAATACTGAAGCCATTCTGATGGAAGATTTGTATGAGGACTGTAGAAGACACTTCAGACTAAGCGAACGGGAAAAAACTGACAGGCTGAGGTGATATCAAGCCAGACATTACAAAAATCTTTGCAAAATTGTGGAAATACAAATCACTGTGAGTCAGCTATCACCTGTGTCCGTTTTATCAGTGGAAATGTGTACCACGTCCAGCAAGTATAACTTGAATTAAAAAAGAAAAACAGACTTCAGGTATGATGGTGGATGCCATTGACAATGAACTTTATCCCTGTAAACCTTACCTCTGTACCAGGCAAACTGGTAGAAATGATGAGAAGAGTAACTGTTATAATTAACAGGTATGGATTAATATTATTTTTGCTGAAATAGCATCTCTCAAATCTACTGAATCTCTCTGAAAGAGCTGATGAGCATGTGGACAAAGGCAATCTTATTAACTTAAATAAATATTAATTTAAATTGTAATATATACTTAAATTAATTAAAATAGTTTATTTGGAGTTTCGAAACCTTTTCAACATGATCTTTTGCCAAAGGATGTTTAAGGATATTAGTCTTGATGAAGTGAGAGACAGTACTCTCATAGGCCTTTTGCTTTAAACTTATTTGAATAGCCATTTTTCAAAGTGCAAGGTGATTGTGGGTGAGTTCCCCCATGGATCTGAACTGAATCTTTGTAGTTCAATATTAATGACCTAGAAAAGAAGATATAGCAATACAATCTTGCTTCTGGTATAAGATTATTTAGGGCGGTCGTGTATAAAGCTTACTGCAAGGAGGTGCAGAAAAATATAATATAACAATATAACAAAATACTGAGCTATCAAGCAATAAAATGTTTGATGAAATTCAGTGTCAGTCAAATGCCAAATAATCCTTAGTATGCATTCCTACTGATGGGCTCCAAATTAATGACTTCCATGCAGTAAAGAAAGGCTAGATTAATTATGGATGCTTCTCTGGAAGCATGCTCTGTAATCAATAAAGGTAGGAGAATCAAAAGAAATACATTAAAAAAAAAGGACTACCATACAAGTAGGCCATGAACTTCCATCTTGAATACTTCAAAATTTCTCCTCTGTCTGCCTCAAAAGGATGTATTAGGGAGAAAAGAGATGTCAAGAAGTCAGACAAGGATCACAAATTCTATGAAATGCTGCCACGCAAAACCAGCTTAAATAGAACAGGACTCTTCACATTGGAAAAGGTATATGGTAGGGAGCGATACAGAAGTATACAAATCTGTAAAGATCAAAAGGAAGTAATACTTTTCTTCCATTTCTCAATATGTCACATAGTAATAAAATCAGTAAAATAGTAGCCAAATTCAAAGCAAACAAAAAATGATACTTTTCACTATTCCAAAACATGAAAATTTTATTGCCATAAAATAAGGGGAAGGCCAGAACTACAGCTTCCACAAGTGATCAGAAAAACATACTTATCTTTTTTTCAGCTAAGTCTTCGCTTAAGAAGTTCCTAAACTGATGATTGCTGAATACTGTCTGGCAATACCAGGGCAAGGAACACTTTACACTTTCCTATGTGAATCCCAAAAGTTCCACCTTAATAGATTGTTATCAGCAGTGCAACCTGGGCTGTATAGATTTAAAAATATAACATCTCTTCTGTATCAGGTTAATTCTTAGCATCTTGAGGCCATGACAAGTTTTACACATGGATTATATAATTGTGTCCAAATTTGAAAGACAGTGAAGTATTTTCTATATTTGCAAGAACAGGTATAGTCTGGGATGTCAAACAGCTAAATAAGAGAAGCACCTTGCTATAGTTCTGATGTATCAGGAAAAAAATATTTTGCAACTGGAACAAAGATTTTACAAGCGTTCTTAATTTTCTGTTTTATTCCATAGCTAAATAAATACCAACAGTCTTCTCCATTATTTCTGTTGATCAAGAACAGATATGCAGAATTACTTATCCAAAAGCAAAGCACTCAGACAAAATATATAATTACATGTTATTGACCCAGATTGATTATGACTAAAACTGGTAGCTAAAAATCTTGTCTGCATAGGAATTTTATTGGAAGAAAAAATGATTTAAAATGCTTCTCTGAGTTCTCTTATTAGTACTCATTCTGTTTCTTTAAAATTCAAAAAGGCATTAAGCCCCAGCACTTATTCTAGGACTAACAAAACTAACCAGAAAGTGGCAAAGTCACTTAGGGAGATACTTATTCTTAGTGATAGATCTGAATCATCCTGGGCAGATTTGTTCAAACTGCATAGCTGTCTAGAAGATTTAGAATGTGCACTTTTTGAAAAAGAACAATGTCAAATTAGGTTTTGTCTCTTTAAATTTCAATAGTTACAAAACAAGGCTCTAAGTCTTTTGAATTATACTTTCAAGAAGTACTGTATTGAATTCGCTAATCTCTAAACCATCTGCCTATTCTTCACTGCAGCCCCATCAGAAGATTGTGATTGCATGGTGTCCATGACAACCTCCAAAATCCAAGCCCCAAATCAACTACTAAGCTGTAAGCTCCTCATTTTTAAATGCTTCTCTGTAGGACTTCAGGAGACTCAAAGAAGAAAAACTGCAGTGCTTAGACTCTGCCTGAGGTCTTCTTTCGCTCAGCGCAGCTTTACCTGAGGTTGAACCTGCAGATTGCACGCTAAAGAGTATACTGTGGCAACAAGTCAAGGCAACTTCAATAAGGAGCAAAAACATTTTAAGAGCTACTATTCATATAAGAAATTAATTTTAAAAATACAGTGTTTTGCATTACTTTGCAAATATTGTTTCATACATTAACCCTCCAGGAAGCCAGGCACTGGCACATTTTTCAAAGTAGTTCTGGCAAGGAAAGTCCAAGGGACTTACTCTCTATGGTCATTGGGGATATTGATCACTGTTGCAAATCTTTTAGGGATAAGTTTGAATTTCCAGTGCACGTTTATCATTTCCTGCAAAATAACACCACCGCTAACTTATTAAAAGCAAAGCATTTCCAGCTGCAGTAAATCCTGGGTAATAAGTGTATATATACAGCACCAACTTTTTATGGCTTACTGATGAGGAAGTAATTTGACAAACTACTTACTTGGTCCTTATGAATCAGTCTGGGCAAATTCTGGCAAAACCAGCAGATAGCAATGGCTTTAGAGTCATAACCACTTAAGTTTCTGAGACTTGGAAATGTAAAAAAATTATAAAATTCAGTGCTAAATAAGAATTAAGATGGAAAGGCAGTGAGAGATGACTTCGAGAAGGAAGGCCTGTCTGCTTGAAGGAAAATTTTTGTAGTAAACATGGAGTAAACCCCACCTTATAGTGATATGTTAGAGCTAAGAGAATCTCTTGGACTCAGGAAGATAGGCATAGGAGGAGGCAGCTAAGGCAAAGTAAGAATAATATTGGTTTTAATCACAATAGGTTTATTCTTAAAAAATATTTCTATTCTGGAGAATTTAAAGACTGATAACTTGATTTAAAGATTCAGAAATAGAGTTAAATATAGTTCCACTACATTAATGGAACTCTTTGCATTCTAAAAAATGTATAGTCAAATTTACCTAAACTTCCCAGACTGCAAAAGTTAGAATGGGTGGTATTTGTCTGTATAATAGTTTGTGTATTTGTATAATAATATAGTTTGTATAATCCTTCATTAAATACTCTACTTTAGCATGCCTGAGTCTGGTTTGCACTAAGACCCTTGGAAGATGTAACCATTGCGTTTGCAAACTTTGGACTTTCAATCTTCTTTGAATCCCCTTTGTCTTGGTTGACTCTCGTTTGTGGTAAGTGCATAAAAGGCACACACCAAGAGAAAATTCCAGGTATTGAGAACCTGTAGTTTCAGTGGAGAACTGAGAACAGGGAAAGGAACAAGAGGGAAGATGATCCCTTTTGCTATTTCAAAGCACAACTGGGGCACAGGAGTGAGGAATCTAATTTGGTGATAGATTCGGTAACTAAGATAAGCTCTCTCAAGTTTGACTCTGATGGTCGTATCATGAACACACTCTCCATTTTAGTTAGGATCAAGGAGGTATGGGGATTTGCCCTCTCTTTCCAGAACTTGCTTTCTGGAGTGCTTCAGGCTATGGTAGTTCAAGGTGGGAATTTGAATCCATTAACAAGCATTTCAAGAAAGAAAAAAAACCCAAACTGTATTAGACAATTCAAATCTAGTGATAAGCTAAATTTCCAAAAGGTCTGCATTTGGGCAGCTGTGAAATGACCTGTCATAGCAAAGAAAGGCAAAAGAAGGCACTTTTTTTTTTTCCAGTGAGTGTACATTTGTTCCAGAAACTGCATTTGTGTGAGAAGAAATACTGAAATACCGAAAACCTGAAGGTTTAGGTTTGAAATTACCTTTGAAATTTGGTCTGATCCTTGCATCGTAGCCTGACATCCTACCCATTAGCTTATCCAGGAAATCAGATGGCGACATTGGCATGCTACGAGATCTTGCACTGTCTGTTTCCTTTGTGGCTACCAAGCTAACAGCAAGGAAACACAAACAAACAAAAACCAGAACAAAACATTTCGTTAGAGATTTTGTTAGGGAAACTAATTTTATACAGTCAATCACTTAGTTCATTCTTGTATGAAAAGGAAAATAGGAAAGCTAAGATTGCCTTTCAAGCGAGTTTACGCTTCAAAAACAGTAGTAGCAAAGAAAGGGAAACAGTAAGTTCTTTTTATATTTGTCATTTTATATGCAAATTTTATTTTGCGAAGCTGCATAGTTATAGGTTGCTGTTACCTCTTCCTCAGGACTTCTGGAGATTAATAACAGTTTCAGTCAATCGTAATCAATCCATTATCACCGAGTTAAATAATATCATCTACACAAATAGCTGTGCATGTGTCATGTCATAATTTGGAGTCTGTTCTAAGATCGGTCTGTTTAACTGGGTGTGGTGTAATAGAAGCTTAGATCAGGAAAAAAAAAAGTAGTAAGGATCTGTCATAGAATAGTACTACTACCACCAATTTTTTATGTTTATGTTTTATGTTGATATTTAAACATAATACAACATATCAGTCTCTTCGCAAATGGTATTCTTTAACATTTTCTTAGAGGTTCGTTTTCCATTAAAACAAAAGTGACTGCTTTGGTGGAAAAAACCCACCCACTTACTGAAGAAACTATTTTAGGGCAAAATTTTCATCTCAGGGCCACATGGCAAACGCCATCTCCTATAGCCTCCTCTCCATACACATGCAGAACTCCCACTGATGTTCTAAAGTGTGCTCTGCACATGCTAAGAGAGCAGAGTATCGGTACTGTGATCAGCCACGTGGACCCAAAGGAAAGGTCTTTATTGTTGTGAAACTCTTACTTGAGTGCTGGCCAACACATTGAAAAAACAATACAGTCGGTAAATATATGCGTAAATAAAATTGTGAACAACATTGGGATACACAGTGCAACTAAAACCCTTCACGGCTTTTGTGAATCTCAAAAAAGATAAAGAGCTTTTTTTGTTTGTACTGACTTCTAGTCAAAAATCTGTTGCAGAAGGATGTGAATCTCTTTTACTTACCCACTTCATTTTCTTCTGTCTATGCCAATTCACTCTTTCAGAAGTGCTTAAATATGCCTTTGTTTAGAAGTGAACACAGGGAATAATGTAAAACCCTCAGGAATTTTCTAACTCATAAAACTGATGCTGAACTTTGCTTGTTAACAATGGGTGGAGCTCCAAAATAGAAGCATTCCATACAGGTATGTGTGTATGCAGATGCCATGTTAAGTGCAGACTGGGAATGTCATTTTTTTCCTCCCAAGACTGTGTTACTCAGGACATGAAAAGTTACAGCTTTACGGCAACGTCCATTTAGGAGGTCTGCTAAAAAATTCTGTCCTCAAATTTGAAATTTGGATTTAATAATTTAAATAAAAATTTATTTCATATGAAGTCTTGAGTGTTACAAATTTGGACATGCACAGAATATGAACACAGAAAACTCTAGAATGCTGTGGTTTACTCATATTTTAATTAAAACTGGCAATTAAGTCTTTTAATTGGAATATCTGAAATCAGCGAGTTAAAAAATAATCCTTCTGCTTATTTGCTTATCTAGTGTTTATTCTATTCTATGTGTAAGCTGATTTGCATATTTCTAGATTGTTCATAAATTTCTAAATTGTTGAATATTTCAAAATTGTTGTGAATACTTTGGTATCTCTTTCAGTATTATCTTTCAGTAAAAATGTTTCTTTAATCTCCTTCAGCAGCTGACCTAGTTCTTTATTTCTTCCCATAGCTGGAGAATGTATTTCCCTTTCTGAGAAAGTAAGTACTTCACATATTCTTTTTCTAGTTCAGTTTCAAATTATCCTATTGGCATAATTTTCATTATCAATCATGCTGAACGTATCTGATTCATGACATTACTGCAACTTGTAGTCATTTATATTTTTGTTAAACATCATATGTGGTTATAAAGCAAATAAAATATGAGAGTTCAATTACACTTTGCTGGATTTTATCTATTTGCAAGGCAGAAGAATCAAGTTACCGTGTATATACATATATATATATATAACACACTTAGATTTCTTATACTTTTTCTGAATGGGGAATTTGTTTGTTTGTCCTTTATTCATGTCACTGAACTTTTTCTACGTCTTTCTTTGTTGTATGTGTAGTTGTTGCTTTTAAAGGCTGCCATGGAACAGAGTACTTTCAAATTAAGGTAACTAATGCTGAATAAGGAAAAATAGTAATTGCTGTGACTATGGATTTTCTCAAAGTGGCATTTACCTTTTTGTATGATAGCATCATTAATACCTGCTTTCATTAGTTAGTTAAAAGTCTCAGAATATCTTGAATAATTTTATTGCCTGCTTCTGAAAACAATATATTCAGCATAATTAATGCATTTTGTATAAGCAAGTTTTATTTTAGAAATCAGCTGTAATTTGTAACTAAATATTTCTTCAAGGAATGTTTTCTTTTTTCTCAGCTTGGTGTGTTACTGAGTAAAAGCTGGTTGAGCACTGCAGAATTCTGCCCTTTCAAATTACCTTTAATCGAAAACATGTGTTTCAAGAATACTGTTGGACAAATAATACTTTCATCTATCTGAGCTGACTTGTGGAATACTCTTCTAGTTAAAAAGGAGCAAGACTTGGTAATATAGTAAAACCTGAGTAAGGCAGTGGATTTTAGGGAGGCCTGTCTGGCAAAGCATCAGTTTTCTGTTTATAGATTAACATAAAAATGAATTCTGCATGGTAAGGATTCTTCAGTTTTATTGTACATTGCCTCTGAAAAATAAGCCTCTGGCTAAGTGGTTAGAGAAAGTTACACTCCTTTCATGAAGTATGAATTTAGCTCCTTTTAGTGTTAATGCACATAGCTTCCCCCTCAATATACAACTATTACATAAGTCCAGGAATGGCTTTGCACACCTCTAGAGGGAATTTACTCTGACCTGGTGCTTTTTCGTAAAGAACTTGTGCATACATTTTCTAACAGGCAGAATTATAAGAATTTAATATCAGCAAAACTTTTATGTTGTGTGCATCCTGAAGTAAGCTACAATAGACTTGTGATGAGCATACAGTCATCACACAACTTTAAATTGCCAAGAAGGAAAGCTGTACATTTTTGTTCACAGGTAGAGGCAGCAAAAGCTTCCTATTGCTATAGTCTTTTATTGGAGAGAGATTATAACCTCCCAGTCTTCTGATCTACTCATATTTTAATAGGAAAAGTTACCAACAAGAATGCTAGCCCTGGTAGTGATTCTGTATTGTTCCTGTGGGCTATTGGTAAACATTAATAGTTAAAAGGATTTAAACCATTTTCCAATTTCAAACTTAAAGCAATATTTCATTTCACTTTCCTGAATGTGTTCTGAACATCTTTATAATGTAAATTAAGCCTTGCCAAACAATTAAAAAGAAATCTGTTAACTAAAGTAGTGGACAAAAATCAAGAAAAAAATCGAAAATGTCAAGTGATATATTTAAAAAATCATTTGTGACCAGCTGAATTTACACCATCAAAATTAGGGTAAGAATTTTTGTTCCAAATAAGCTGTTATACAAAACCAGGCATGAACAGAAAATGAGAATCACCAGGACTATAGTTACTCCTGTCTTTGTTCTATTCTGTCTGTCAAACCAGTGTGCACCTAAAATCTGAGGAGAGATGAGCTTTGCATCATGACTTCAAGACTGTCAAGTTGGAATTTCAGGGACTGAAATAGGAAAAAATCCTGAATCACAGGTCTGTGACAGTCCATGACCTACCACAAGTCATATTTGAGTCAGAAACTGTTAGGTCAAGCTGAGGACATTTACAGTGGGATACAAATGTTAGAAAGCAAGAAGCAGCCTGGCACAGCCAAGATACAGTTCTCTAGATCAGCACCCAGATCCTAAATTCTAGACAAAAAGCTACTGTAGGGAGTTGTAGTAAGAATGGTGCTCAGCACTGCCATCTATGATCTGGAAAGAAAATACAAAATCATTGATGGTTTAAAACTAGAATTGTAAAAAAAAAAATTGACAGAGGTATAAATATTACTGAGGGCAAGAAAATAACCCATTTCTTGAGTTTAGTCCATTAAGTAGAACAGTTTAAAACAGACAGAGGAAGGATATTAAGAGAGAGAGGAACTGGGAACGTGGGCAGAGTTGGTGAAAGCAGTGAGTCTGAAGAAGGATTCAGATTCATATTGAACAACTTAGCATTGTAGTGGTAAAGTTCTCACTGCACTACTGTGTTATCCAGTGGTATGGAAAGATTGAAAGAGTGAGTAGAAGCAAGAAAGTCACTTATTATTTTATATGATATTAATGAGACCACTTCTGGGACGTTGCATCAAATTTCGTGTCCAAGTTTTAAAAGGACATTAAAGCGATAGGAAAGGTACTGAACAAAGCCACTAAACCATGATCTGAGAGTTAGGGAAACTTTCTTAAAGTAAGAGACTTTAAGAGCTCAATCTGCTTAGTTTATCAAAAAGAAGATTGAAAAATAACATAACTGAGGTGTATAAATACCTCAAAGGGACAGAAAATGCTGGACATTTATCTAAAGAACAAAGGCAGAAGAAAAATCAATGAAAGACAGAAAAATTCAAATGGGAATTTAGGCACACAGTTTAATAATAAAGGTAACTTAACAGAGGATCAAACTGTACCAGCCAAGACAGTACAGCTTTCTGGAAGAAACAATTTAGCAAAATATAAGGTATTGTGTTTCATATATGGCCAGCTTGGTGAAAAGGAATGACCTATGATATGCAGAAAAGCAGGCAAATTCAGAGTAGACATTACAAATCTCATGCAGAAATCTTCAGATTGCCAAAAGACACTTGATGGACTTGAAGAGCTTAAGGAAGGGAAGCGATGAGCGCAGTTCAAAGTGGAAAGTTGTGTCTTCTCAGGGTCCTTCTAAGCCGGAGCTGGCTTGCAGGCTTCTAGTTGCCTGTACTGTAACCTGTAAACTGCGCTGCAGGTTGCATGTGGTAATGTTGGCCCATTTTGCTCAGTTCCTTTCACAGCTGGGTATTTGACTTACCCAGCAGCTGTATGAGCATCAGCTCCTTGCACAGTATGGAATTAAGCTCCAGAATGGAAACTGCACTTGAGCTGCCCATAAACTACAGGCAGCTTAAAAAATCAGAGATTGACCATGACAAGGGAAAAAAAAGAGCTAATGTTCTATCTATGACATGTACCTGCAAAGAGGAAAGAATTTTAAGCTAGGTGATAAAATTGTCATGAAAGCAAATGGAAATGAAGAGGCCAGGGGTAAATTTAGATCATAAATTAAAAGGCTTTCAACCATTGCAACATTTCAGTTCAGAATAGTTTAGCACTTTGCGTAGAGATAGAAAAGCCCTGTGTGTTTTAAGATGGAGCTAGATAAGGATATTAGGACGCTGTGACATGTATGACTGTGATTGCATGGGACTCAGTTCTAACCCCTCTGCTGAGGATATGTTTACATTATTATTGATTCTTTTATGCGTTTAAAATAATTACTACTACGGAACTTTAAAAAAATACATACTTAACACAGCTATGCAGCCAGAGCACCAACATCTACAGAATCCAAATAGGAGATCTCATCTAGCAGCTGGCAATTCAGATAGCAAGAGAAAGCATGGGTCATGAATCTGTGCTCCTGAAATGTCTATTCAAAGTAGGCATGTTTGTGAGAGAAAACCTCACTCTCTTCCCTTCCTCCAAAAGAAAATGATGAGAAAAACTCTTCAAAGGGAACTTCTCAATCTCCACAAATGTTTTCTTCTCTAAAACATTTACAGCTACAAAGCTAAAGCTTTCCCATGTTTTTCTGAAGAACCACTGTATACCTACTCATAAGCTGTCTCTTTTCAATCTGTCCCAAACTTCTGCACATTTTTACCAAAGAACAAATAGAGGAAAGGAACATTACAAATGAAAGTGCTTTACATATGCTTTATTTTAAAAGGTGTATTTTCAAAAGTAATTTCAATCATACTGCCTTTGAGACTTTTGTATCATTCCTGTGCTACAGAAAGTACTGTTTTTCACTGTTTTCTCCTCTCTCTTTTAAACTTCTCATATTTAAGATGGGTTCTTAAAAATGGCCTTCAGTGTGTTGTTTCAGTCTTAAAAGAATACCTATTTATTTGAAAATATTGAAGAAAAGAAATAATGTGCTACTGTCAACATTTGTGTAAGCAAGTTTGTAGCCCTCCAGCAGAGGTTCGTAAGAGTAGTATAAACAAAAGGTGAAGGAAGAAATTACAGCTTAAACCATTTGCTCACTCTTCCTGGTTTGTTGCTGCTACAGGTGGATGACAGAGATAAAAGAAGAGTATGGTGTGTTGTAATGATACCTTCTACTGCAAAATTCCCAGAGAGAAGTTTCCAAGTCCAAGTTAGAGCAGTCCTCTAATTTATTCAAGTTATACTGAGAGTAGTCTCCAGAGTCTCACTAACTTACTTCTGAATACAATTGATACAAATTATCTTTTAATTAGATGGTATGTTCATTTTCTTCCTTCCATAGTTAAACTACCTATGTATTTTATCTTGAAAATCCTATATTAACATCAAGTTACTGTCATATATGGCTTGCTGATTTTTCTCATCTGATCATAAATTATTTCTTTTGTCTCATCTTAGCCATTCAGAGAGGTAGCAGTTTTGTATTTCACCTCACAATACATACTACAGAGCTGTTACATGATGCTTTGCATGCGTTATGATGGTCCAATAGCTCTTTCATTTCATTTCATTACTTAGCTTATTTTCTAAGACAGCAAGCGTGGCCAAACGCTTGGAACAATTGGATCTTGTGTTTGTGGTCCATTCTCGCCAACTGATGTTTGAATGTTTTTAATGCACTTTACATTAAAAAGCTTTGCAGAGAAGCTCAAGGAAATTAATTACACACTCATAAGGAAAGCTAAAACTGCAGCCAGCCAGTATGCACTCAGTTGCATCTCACAAACATCAATACACAAAAGCATTTCAGTAAATTAATCTGAATTGGTACTTATTCACTGGTTCACCAATAATGGTTAGGTAAATTATTCTCACAACTACTTCTCTTGATTCTGTAACTGTAAGTAACGGTGATAGAATTCATCAATTTTAAAACAAAAATTATTCAGTATAACCATGTAATTAACAAGGTCTGCTAAAATGAAATGATCCTCTGTCGTGGTTTAACCCCAGCCAGCAACTCAGCACCACGCAGCCGCTCACTCGCTCCCCCCCCACCCAGTGGGATGGG
>JAVKLA010000053.1:473994-487608 GCA_034782735.1 Sagittarius serpentarius | reverse complement strand
ACACGACTGAGCAACAACTGAAAACATCAGGGTGTTATCAACATTCTTCTCATACCACACTGAAAACACAGCACTGTGCCAGCTACTAGGAAGACAATTAACTCTATCCCAGCCGAAACCAGGACATCCTCAAATAGGAGATGTCTCATAATTGCATTTTGAAAATTGTGGCAATAAGATTTTGTGGTATGAAGACAGTATTTAAACCCTCTTCTGTGCAATACAGATCTCTTAACAAAATGTATTTGGTATGATTAATGGGAAAATGAACACGATGCTTGAGGACGTCAGAAGCATAGGATTTTTTTTGTAAAGGGAATGTCTCTAATTATCTGATCTATTAATTGAAGTAGGAAAAGAACTAAAAAGATCAGAGTTTATAGTATGTAAAATTTGCTCATGTTATTCCAATAGTGAACATAAACCTGACAAAAATATCTTTGACAGACGAATGTTCCAGAATGTGACAGCCTAAAACAGAAAACAACAAATGTTAACAAGAACGACTGCTGAAGGCCTCAAGCCCATTCAAATGAAAGTGTTTTCCATGTTTGAACAAAAATAATAAATCCTGCTCTTTCAGAAAGGTGAAAACTGCTTTCAATTTTCGAAAAAAAAAGTCAATGTGAAGCATAATTAGTTTGATTTTTGTGGCTAAAGATGTTCCCTAAAGTTTTTCCAAATTTTTGCAGTTTGTCACTAAAATGCATTTGTTCAGTCAAGTAGTGTGACATAGATGTTCTTCTGAGGTGTGATGTGTTTAAACTGGCTACCTGAGATAGCTCTGTCAGAAGAAAAATGCAGTTCTCTGCTTTTTATTTCAATAAAAAATTTTGACTTTTGAAAGCCTTGCAAATGAGGCAAATATCATGGACTGGGAGCTCAGAAGGGGCGACACATGTTTAAAGCAAATACTTTCAAAAATGGCAATAAAATCTTAAGGCAATCTCTTCACTCTACTGAAAATTAAAATCCTTCAGAGAAAACAGAAGATAAATAGACTTCTCTTATTGGAGGCCATTCATCAGCAAGATTGATTCACGAAAAGCCAGGGCCATTCTGGAAAGGCAGGAGCTTTGTCAGAGGATCACAGCTGCGTGGATCCAGTCTCAAAAGTGACATACAGAATCGGCTGTCACTGCTGTCCCATTCTAGCTCACACAGAAAGAGTTTCTTCTGAGGAGCAAACCAAGACTCAAAATTTGGCTCCTTCTCTGAATTATCTTTTGGAAGACTCAATCTCTTCACGTTATCTACATTGTGAAACCAGGGTAACTGAACTCCTAGTTTAGGTGCCTGAATTATGTAACATTACCTTCTTCTACAGTTCAAGGTTAATGCAAGGAGGTAATTTCCTTCCAGCTCCTTTCTATTCCAGCATGAAAACAATTCCACGTGAGCTTTATTGGTGAATAAATTAATTTCATTCAGAGGGACCAAAAAAAAAACCAAAAAAGAAAAGTGAGTTTCCAGTGGTGAAAGAGTAGTGGAAGAGAGTGATGTACTAAATCCGAAGAGAGTAAATGAAGGAGAAAGAATTGTTTGCAGTGTCTCAAAAAAGACTGAGATTCCAAAAGCTTTTCCTATTATTTCTGTTAAAATTGACAATAATGTGTTGCTTGCTAACTAAAGATGAAATTTCTTTTATTTGTTGTAGGTCATGGAGTTGTTAGTTCCTAATGCAATGAAATGCAGATGTTCATATCCTACAACGTTTTAGATAATAATAATTTTATCAGATCAGAAAGAAGCACAGAACTCTTAACTCACATTTGCCAGAGAAAAGACTGACACTTCAACTAACAGGAGCAGAAGAACTGTATCACCAAGATTTTAAAGAGGTATTTTCTGAGAAAAACCTTTAGGAGAATTTTAAATATTTTCTGTGACAGGTTATATTTTCTACTGACTTTTCACAGTTTTAGACTTTTCTAGTTGCCTTTTCATCCCCTTATTTTGCATAAGTTCAAACAGTCAGATTAATTTTTCAATATAATGCTGCAGAAATAAGTAGCGTTACATCCCGACACATTTTCAGCCAAAGTAATAATTTTTATGTGTGACAAACAATAAATTTCCATTTTAAGATCACTAATTATCCATTCTTTATTATTTTAGTGGTTAGAAATGAAAACTATGTGAAAAATATAGGGGATTGCATTTCAATGCAACTATTAAAAAAGTCTTTTATTTCAGATCTGGAAAAAATTCATTTTTTTGTTTCAGTGACTGAAGTAACATTGCATTTTAGTGCTCTTTGTAGGTTAGGCAATGGTTACAAGCATTTTGTTATGATGTTTATGCTACCTTTATGGTGTCATATTTTTTTCTCTTTTATTAATAAAGTTGAGAATTCCTCCAGACCTACAGTCTTCCTCCAGTCCTGTTTGTCATGGAAATAAAATGGTATAATGTTTATAGCTTATTTACTTTTTGTACTATAGTTTAAAAAAGCTTTGGATTGCTGTGGAGTGGTTCAGCTTTTCTTAACAGAGAGAAAAAATAGAGAACAATGGTGTTTTAAGTCTTCTGATTAAGTCACTGTGACCTGATCACCATTCTGCAGGTCAGAGGGCTATATATTCTAGATGAGGCTAAACTTGTATATACTTATTTTTGTTTGTGACTCAGTACATATATATAAGCACAATGCTTTACTAGCTCCCCTTTGGAAAAAAAAAATAATCTCTTAGGGTAAAGGAAGAAAACGGATTTGTCGGCATTCTTCATAATCCTATGTGTATGGCTTTCTCGCTTAATTAAGGTATGGATTCAACAAACTACAAGCCGCCCCTCTAACTTTACTTTCTTGTTTAAGACAAGTTTGTGGTTGCTGATTTCAGCCATGCTCCATGTGAACTTTCTTAGGGACTTTTTACGAATTATGACTCTAATCTGAGTATTTGTTCATTGTTTTCCCAGAAGCACCTACTTCCTTAGTAGTCTTTTGTACCTGTTGTATACCTTATTTTTATAAATGTTCTAAACTCAGGTCTTACTTTCTTGCTATTTCTTCATTTACTCAACCTACATTTTTGGGGAAAAAGCTGACTCAAACAGCTATACAAGGAGGAGAGAATGTTTCAAATATTCAAATTCTGACAAACGTCACACTCTTCCAAAGACCTACTGCATGGGTTAAGTTTTTGGCAACTTTAACTTTGAATTAAAGATAGTCAGATTTTCCCAAAACTCAATTAACTGGTTGGGTTTCTTTTAAAAGACAGATAATACTTGGCTAAAATGAACAGAATATCTTTGAAAATAGAAACTGTAAATCACTAATTTATAGTATTCTGAACTTGCATTACTATCTCACTATAAAGACTAATATGCATATTAACTGAATAATGGAGAAAAGTTACTGGAGTAATGGCAAGATTGCAGAATGACCAAGTAAAATAAATTCACAATATTATCTTTTATAACACCAGATATCCTTCTATAAAAGCATGTCAGAGCTGAACAATTACATTTCTTTTTGTGATTAATGAATGATTCCTCTAACCAATTAAACTTGTACAGGAACTGACTGGTGTCTTTCACCACCATAATGAATAGTAATTCAACTGATGTCAATGAGACAACACTAGATTGAATGGAGGGTTAATTAAAACAAGACTTTTGCCTGGCTAAAACTGCAAATTATTGTTTTCCAAGGCAACCTCTTCCCAAATCTAGGAGCAACCTATGAACACTGAACACAGAATTCTACAGATTACAGCTGCTCGGTTGATCCTGTATTTTGAATGCATCCCAAAATGTCCCTTAAATTGTAGGGCTGCATATTACTGTGTTTCCTAGTTCTAATTCACGGCCTAGATTTTTTACTATTACTGTGGCATTGCCCCATCAGCTTACTTTGCATCCACTAAGTTGCTGTACTCTCACTCAATATAAACAGGAACAGTGTCCACTGAAGTGTGCATCTGTAGAAAAAAGATATTTATCGTAATCATAATTAATGGCCATTTAGAATGTCTTAAGTTGTCTGTTCCTCCTTTGCCTTGTTTTGCTTTAAAAATCCACTTTTATGAGTTGAAAACCATAACTGAAACTGAAAACTGGGGTTCTTTGATATGTTTCTTCTCAAAAAATTCTTTTGCTATTCATAAAAATCTTCACAGAAAATCTTATAACAAAATGAAATGGTTGACGTTTATCAAAACCAGATAAAAATTTGCTTTTCAATTAAAACCCCAGGGTTTGTGAAGACTGAAGCACAACTCAATTAAACACTATTCCTTTTGCCTTAGGGAAGCTCTGCTTGTATCAGTACAACAATGTTGTCCTGTATCTTCAGTGAGCCTATCAGATGGCTGTTTAGAAGATGAGACTTCTTCTCCAGAATAAGTTTCGTAAGGTGTAAGTTCAGTTAGAGAAAAGCTGCATATAGCCTGAAGAATCACCTTAAAATAAAGCACTTCAACAAGCAGGACTACAGCCCAGATGAGTCAAAACTTATCAGCAAATAGAACTCAGTGCTATATAAAATTATTTCCCAAAACACTGCTCATAAAATTGTTTATTTTGATTAGTCAGCTAATTATAGTGTAGATACTGTGTTATCACTATTGATTAAGAATATTCAATTAAGACAATATTTCTTGTTGGAAAAATACTGATTTCTTGAAACAGAGTTTTACAGAAATATACTTGTTTCAATGTTGTTTTAATGAAATGCTGGCAGGCTTGGGTGGAATACTGTCCAGTGTCCTTTCTATTCTGTCAGCCACAATCAGTTTTCTAATGTCAATGGGAACTGAAGATGGGGTCTCAGGTTCTAATTTTCAAAAACTTCTCTGAACATCTCCCCTACAGAATTGACAGTGATTTTTTTTCCTGCTTTCTGTAACTTGAACTTCCTTCTACGCATTGAAAAAGCAATAAAATCTTTTCAGAGCTTTGGAGTTTTCTGTGAGACAGGAATGGTGATGTTCAGCCAGCTGTGTTAATTTACAGGAGATACATGGATTATTTGATTTTTTCCTTTTTATTAATTCTATCCAGAATCTACACTATAATAATTCAGTAGAAGACTTTCTTTAAGGAACAACAGGGCTGAGCTTCAGGGTGATGATGAGAGTGGCAGGATTCATTCCACATAATGACAGGACCCAGTATTCCTAATGCATGCACTGAAGCATATTCCTCACTGAATAAGTCAGAGAAAATAATGTGAAGGTTAAAAACCAGTGCTGCTAGCCTTTCATGTTTCAAAAAAAATTATCTTGGTCCACTACACGCGTTCTCTTTCACACACAGAAAGTGGTGTTTAAACTTCCCCTCAGATACATATTTTGTCTTTGCTATACTAGTCTTGCTTATGTCAGCAACCCTTTCATTATCATCTGAGTCTTCTAAGCTTCTTATAAACAAGTGGAAATACGGTGGGCGAAAGATCCCTCGCCGCGCCCCGCGCATGCTATGCGGGCTGGGCGGGGGGCTTCACAGGGTCCAGGCAGAGCACCCCCTCCCCTTCCCTGGGCCACGGTGAAGGCTTTGAGGACCTCTCCCAAACAGTGTTCCAGCCTTTATTATGTGCAAGACGCTTCATCTCCTGAAGGAGGTCATCGCTGTTAAAAAGGATGAGAAAGGGCATTCTATTAACCATTACTTAGGGGATCTGAACAAGTGCATTTGTGCTTACATTTTAATTACAGATGAAAATGTGAGTACTCTTACATCCAAAGATCTGTGTACAGGAACAACAAAAATGGGTAAAGAGAGAGATATATTCTTGGAGTTCATTTGCACGGTGTTAAAATGTTGGGATAAGTTTTGGAGGTAAAATTTTAATGCATGTATGGAGAAACTGCTTGCAAATAGCATTTTTAATTCCAGTTCTCTACTGTACTGTACTTTGTAATCATGGATTACTGTCTCAAATGGGTGCATTTCATATTCACTTTCTGTAGTAATAAATTGCAGTATCATGTTCAAAACAACTGAGTACCCAATCTTTAGTGTGCAAGAACTAAAGAAAAACAGAAGATAGTTTATTTTACTTTAACTCTTGCAAATTAAGTGTTAAAGCAAATTGATAAATCTGCTTACTTTTTTTTTCAAAAAAAAGAAAGTTTGCATAAAGCATTCTTTCTGATAGAATAAAGCAATGAAAAAAACCACTATGGATTTCAAAAAAAGTCTTTTATGGGATGTAGTCCAGATGTGATGCTGAAATCTGCCCACTTTGATGTTAGTTCTAATACTGCTGAATCAAAGGTAATGGATCTGATCCGATAGCATCAGGGAAAACATCGCTCAGATGAACAGCCCTTCATGGAGGTGTTACATAGATGCTTAGGCACAGAATTAACATTTACCTTAGAATACTGTAGTTAGTCATAATTTAGCCATGTGAGGTCAGTGCTTTAGTCATGATTGATTTCAAAATTTTTATTTTTCCCATCAAAACATGAAAAGTTTTACCCTACTTTTGCCAGCAAGTTACCACTTTGTGACATTTGTTTTATTTATTTAGTAGGGTACCCTTAGCCAGCAGATACGTTGCTCACAAAACTGGGAGTTTAGTTGGTCCCTGCAGATTAATATATCTTAGCCTACATATGCCCAGAGCACGGATGCCCCTGTGCATTACTGAATCTAACAGATGACAGTGCAGTTTTGAAAACTTTATGAAATGAAAAACCTTAGCAAGACAAAACCTCAAGATCTTTTTAATAATCAAGTCCCACTGTATCCCAGAACATTATAAACCAGCTTTTCACAGAAGTCCCTAAGCTCTGCAGTCATCCACTAAGATGTAAAGTAATAATAATTTTTAAAAAACCTGAAGAACCATGCTGGTATAACTGTATTTACTAGGCATTTCTGCTGAGTGGTTAGCTGTGAAATTAAAGTTAATTAAAGTTAATTGTTGGTAAAAATTATACATATTTCTAAACAGCCAATTTTATAGAAAGTCATCTTGGAATTTATATATTCTGGTACTTGTGCAACCTCAGAGATCCTATTTAGGGTTAAATTAGGCTCATATTTTACCTTTCAAAATTCTGAAAGGGAGAAAAATGTATTTCACAAGAAACTGGAGATAAATTCTAGACATAGTGGAGTCTTATGCAAACTGTACGTAGTATGTGAAGCCTTTGGCAACGGTGAGGTGGGTAGCATATTCAATTTTTTTTTTTATATTGATGGTATTTTTATATGTATTTTATATCAAAGACGGAATGCAACTAAGGGCAAAATATTAAGACAGTAGGTTAAGTAGTTACAACTGCAGCTCGAATTTTAATCAGGAAAAGAAAAAAATGAGTTTGCTTTTTAAATGTCACAGCTGTACTGATTTTGCTTATGATACCCTTCCTAAATTAGATTTAGCTGTAACAATCACATACAGGTTAATAGCAATTACTCAATCTCACAGTCTGAGATAATTTAGTACTCCTGTGTTTGCTTTCTACTCACTTCATTGTTTCACTGAAACAGTCACCGGATAATCTGCTGGCTTGCTTTTTCCTATAGCCGTTGATTTGTATTTGACAGTAGCCCCGCTATTTGTGCAGCTCCATTATTTCAACAGCCCCATCAGTGACCACATGATTATCTCAGGTCAGAGTCGTCTTGAACTTTTCTACATTTTCTGTGGTCTCAAACGGTTTCCCTTGGAAACTGCATTTCACTAATGTTTCGTGTCACCAAATAGGAACTTCAGTAATAACAATATCGAAGAGGACTGATCTTCCTTAGGGAAGTTCCTACCTGGAAATAGTCCTGACTCTCCCCGCTGCCCCTGCTCATTTTGTACATCTGTGGTAGGTCCAGAGGAGTATCAGGGTGATATGTGGTATACGAAAATTATATAGGAAGTGTTCATTACGTAGAAAGTCCACTGCAATGCAGACCAAGCATTATTACCCTGTCTGCTGTTGAACAATGTTGGAACGATTCATTAGACAGCTGAGTGGAAGAGTAATAGCAAAATGCATTATTTTATACTTTTAAACCACATGCTGTCTACTTTTGTACCTTTTTCCTTCCTTCTTTCTTTTTACTGTCACTGCTTAGCATTTGTATTGATACAGCATCTAAAGACACCAGTCAGGAAAGATCGTATTTCTTCAGAAGCCATCAAAAATAATGGATTATAGCCTGTACTAGAAAAAAGTAGTCTCAAAGATTCTCGCCTTCTTTTCTCTTGACTTCACTGTGCAGACTGTTCTGCTTCCTGATGCTCTTCTAATTCTTCTGCTTTGGTCCTGCATTCTCGTTACACATAGCCTCTAGCTGTGTCTTTTCCTGCTCTCTGAGATGTTCCCTTTCTGCTGGTAGTTGATATCCTCAAAAAGGTGCCTTTTATTCAGTCTGTTCACAATGCCTACATATCAGTGAAAGTAAAGCTACCCCTTTTTAGTTCCTATCTCCTTTTACTGATTCTTCCAATAAACATCATGAAGATCAGTAGGAAAAGCAATAAAAAGGAGAAGACACAACACCACACAGAAGGGCTCTTCATTGTTCACTACTTGAGAAAAGCTGATTTGCAGGAATAATTCCCTATAGGTATTATTACATAATACTCAGTAAGGTCATTTGAAGCTTGTATCCTAAATCTGTTAAAATAAGAAGCTTTAATCTTATAAAAATTTTCATTTTCTCTAATTGTCATGATTCCTAGGGCACCTGGACAAGACTAATCTGATAGAGGAGCTATTACATTTTTCATCATACGGAAGAACAGCACTTATCTCACAATATTACTTGCTTTCAGTTGTTAGCATCAATCGGCTAGGAATGAATTAGGAGAGGCTGAAAAGTAGGAAAATATTACTAGCAGAGTAAGAATGGAAAGATTCATGTTTTTAATTGAAATGTCTTTGTTATTTGATTTTTTTACAGTTTTTAATGTTATAAACTCAAAAATCTACACAGTTCTTTCTCAAAATTATAAACACAGTAGTCACAAAAATAACTTTTTTATAGAAATAAAGAACGGATAGTAAAAGTTCTGATCAAATTCTTACTCATGACAAAACTCATATTTGGTTCAAAGGAATTTCAGTGTTTTCACTGGCATAGCTGAAATACGAGAGAATTTGAATTACGTATTCTCGGTCACAAAAAACCCCACCTCCTTTTTGTCTGAGTTTTGGAAAGTACAATGCCTGCCTATGGGTACATCCTGCAAGGGAACCCCGATGCTCTCCTCCTAACGTTTTATAAGGACCCTGAGCACATTTCCTTCATCCCAGGGGTTTGGCTACCTGGGCCCAGTCCCAGCTCTGATAACGCAGCAGCCCAGCTTTGAAGCAGAGCTGTTTGATAAAAAGCTGTAGAAGCCTCAGCAGGGGTTCACCCACCCCTCTTCTCTCAGGAACTGGTTTTTTTCTTTTTTTTCTTTGTTAATTTCTTTTTGTTTCCCTTTCCCCCTCCCCGCCCCATCCTCAGGAGTACTGGGGAGATGCTCTTGGTCTCTGCGTGAGGTACTGTGCAAGTATACCTTCACCCAGCCTTGCACCTTTGTAATTCTGACCCTGAGCCTGCTGACCTGGCTTTTTGGCTTGACCTTGGACCTGCCCCATCACTACCAACCTTGCCCATCAATCTGAACTGTTGTTTGGACTGGATCTGCTGTGCTCCTGCATGGGTGCTGTGGGACTGCAAACTTTGTTGGTAGGATCCTGCTCCTGCCTGCCTTGCTGTGAGTCTGAACTCCCAGCTCACCTTCTCTTCCCTTGCTGCTCCCTGACACATATCAAATCTTTTTCATTAGGACCTGGAGTCTGTCGAGTGATTTATCACACAGTAACTCTCTTTTCAAGTTGAGTCTGGGCTGCTGAGGAAAGGTCCTATGCCTCAGTGCTCTCGTCTTGAATTACTGTCTTCTTTCACACACTATTTTATTCACATCCTGATTTTAAGACACTTCTATTTCTTGAATGGTATTGTAGGTATAGTTCTTAACATATTAATGAGCTACTGAAGTCTCATTAGAACATCTGAAAATCTTTATTTTCAAAGATGCTTGTGATGATATGTCTGAGTATTTTTTAGCTGTTGTTTTTTTCTTTCATTATGTGGAGGAACTAATGCTGGCTTAAAGGATATTGACTTCTGCTTCTTACAGCTATTCGTCTGAAATCAATTTGCAATACAATGCAGGAATAATTTCAAAATCAGTTAACTGTGAGCTTGGACATGCCCCAGAGTTAGGTTGCATGGAGTTTTTTTCCACAAGAATCTGGTGCAATTAGCTGTCTCTGTGATACTGTTTCCTTCAATATAAGGCCAATGGGGTAGTGGGTAGAAGAAGGCAAGAGGCAATAACCTAATTGTAACATGATTCTTGTCTATGCTAATATGGATAACTAAAGAAATATCATATAGGGAGAACCTATTTTGCATTTCCACAGTGCCATCTACCTTCTCATCCTGTGCTTTCCCCATACACACGTCTACATATAAAATACCTATACTACACTCTTTAAGGAGAAAGCAGAGTCCCTGGCAAGTCCCTGACAGTGTAGTTCTAATAAACCTGTGCTGGTGCCCATGCAAGTTCGAGAGCTGTCATAAAACTGTTTGAATCACAAATATGATCTTCATGTTGATTCTACAAATATGATCTTGCTTTCAGCCTGACCTCTTGGGATCCAGGCAAATCCAGAGGAATTTTTGTTAACACTACTACTTTACTGAAAACTCGGAGGAATACTCAGTCTTAGAGATTATTATAACTTCAAACCGTATCTTAGAAGTGTTTATTTTCCTCCTTTGGTCGGGAATTACAGTTATTTTTAGGCTCCATTCTATTATTTCCCCTAGTTTTTACCCTCTTTTTTACATCTCTGTCCTCTTCTTAGTATCACACTGGGGCTTGGCCTGGCAGTCATTAATAAATAATAATTTTTTATTTTTCGTCTGATTATAGCTTTTCTCCCAGTCCTCAAATACATCACTGAAAACATAATAGAGTGCTATGTGCTTAAACCCTTGGTTTTCATGTCCAAAATCTATTAGTATATTACCAATGAGTATGTTATTAATCTAAGATATAGTAGTACAAACATGCACAATATTATGGAAGACTACTAAAAATATTTTATTCTCTCTACAATGTCTTTCAGAGGTCAAATTAATAATTAGATCCTACTACAACCAACAGACATCTTGTTTCAGTCATTTCAATTTGAAGAGCCTTTAGATGTGGGATGAAAAATTATTATTGAAAAAAAAAAAAATCAAGTGCAGTTTCCTCTTTTGAAGCATGCCAAACCAAAGACTTTGCTCATTAAAGTAGCAAGCCTGTAACTTTATACTGAAAAAAATCCATATTGTTTTCATTTGACCTGTGCTGAAAAGAAAACTAAATGTCTATCTTCACAGGCATATAATTTAAACAATCACTTTAAACAGCCTCAGGGCTGTTGGACAAGAATTGAAGGTTCTTCCTGTTAGGTTCATTCGGTCTTCTCACACAGCCTTGAGTGCTCGTTAATGAAGAGCAGAAAAGTTTTAATGTTGCACAATGTAAGAGAACATACATTGTTTTTTTCCATAAAGTTTGAGCAAGTGAAACGCTTAAGGTGTTTCTCAGGTGTTATTGCTAGACATAAAGTCACCAGCAGTCTCTAACATGAGATATATAGCGAAGATAAACGTAGCTTCTGAGCAGCTTTCTGAAGTCTTTCTCAGACTGTATACTCCTTGTGCACAGTAACCACGTTCATTGTGATAAAATGACAATTGAAGAGCATAAGGCTATTGCAATACAACAGTTATGTGGAGACTGAACAGAATAATTTGAATTTATGCAGAATAAGATGCCTGTATACATTTTAAAACAATTAAATGTTAGTCCAGAATTATGTGACGCAAAATACACGTATGCCTTCCAAAACTGACTTTTAAACTTTTTTTCCCCTTGGATTATAATATGTGGTTTTATATCATTAAAATAAAGGACGACTCACTCAACAGTAGGATGGCATTTAAATAATATGCAGGGGAAAAGTAAGTTCTATACGTACATTGAAATAGAGTAATAATAGCACAGTACTGCTTGTATTGCCTACAGTACACAGACGTTTGGTCATCAACTCTGAACACTGAATACTCAGTGCAACTGGAAAATTTAAACCATAATACACATGAATATACTCTTTCTTCCCAGTGTCAATTAATCCCATACCATGTGACTCAGTTTCTTAAAATCTCTTCCTTTTGGCACAATTACAATAAAATCACATTATAAGATATTTACATTATATATATCGATACGAGACAGGTCCTTAAGCTAACTTCAAAAGGAAAGATTTGCTATGAACCTGTGAGCACCTGGGAAGTGTGCCGTCATTGTGGGGCACTGTGCCGTCATTGTGGGGCACTACACGCTGCTGTTTGAACTTTGTGGTTATGAATCCCTTGCATGTGTAATCCCCAAACTCTCTCTGGAGAACCACTTTTCAAATTCAAGTTTCCTTTTTCATCTTTGTCAAGTAACAATGTGATTCTTAAAACAGTCTGGCACGGTCATGTTATACGCCATAGTCTGTTTATTGTGATACAGAGCTAGAATGATTGTTGGTAACAGGCACGGCTAACTCTGCATCAGCAGTGAATACACGATGACACTGAAGTCTGCTTCTGTACGTGTCTGATTCTTCTTTTTAAGTTTTCCCTCACCTTTAAACGGAGGACTCAAGTTGATTTTAGCCTGCTACCACAACGCTTGCAGAGCTGTGTGTTAAGAGAATGCTTGCATTGATAACATTACATTACTTTAGCTAGAAAAAGCGAGCTGGGCAGAAAGCAGAAAAAGCCGTATGAACCTCATTCTTCTACCCAGGTCATAATTCATGGGTATGTTGTGATCTTTCGTAATACGCATCCTAGACTGGCAGGGGTACAGCAGACGCTTCTCCTCTTGAGGGAAATTCTGTAGACCATATCCTCCGTTCACTCAGCTATCATTTTTCTGTTTCTGTAGAAGACTTCTCTGACCTAACACAATCCCCGGTTTTCCTTTTACTGAAAAGAACTGACAGGAATAAATAAGTCTATATATTCCCAACTCAGATTACCTTCTGTAACTTTTACATATAGGCACTTTGCACCTGAAGAATGTTCAGGATCATTAATGTTACCATTCCTGCTAAAAACCAGTGACAAAATTCACAGACCAAACAGGGAACACCGGACTGTGAACAGGTGCAGGAAACGCACAGCCTTCAGCCCGCGAAAGGCAAAATCACGGTCGAGGCAATGCAAAGTTACAAAGCCATTCGCGAAGCGTGGACCCCACGCACAAAGCTTCCGCGCCCGCAGCCCGGCCGCCGCAGGCAGCCGGGCGTTAGCGGCCAGGAAAGGCGGCGGCCGCGGGCCCCCGCTCCGCCGCTCCCCGGCCCTGCGGCCGCCCGAGAAAACGGAGGGGGCAACCTTCGCTTCCCCGCAGAAGACAACTCACCTGAGCAGCACGGCGGCTTCCCACAGGTAAAATCCCGAGACAGCCGCGCGGAGGTACCTAATCCGGGCCATGCTGCTCGGAGGCGCCGCCGAGCCCTGGGGCGGTCCTGTCCGAGCCATCGGCGGGGCTCGGCGGCGCGGTTCGGCGCGGCTCGCCGCGGCTCGGCTCGGCTCGGCTCGGCTCGG